>JAREIK010000989.1:46102-169694 GCA_029783825.1 Sapria himalayana | reverse complement strand
AGAAGAAAAAGTAGAAGAATAAGAAGAACAATTAGAAGAATCAGAAGAAAAATAAGAAGTAGTTGGAGAGGAGAAGGAGGATGTGGAGACGCATGAGGAGGAGGAGGAGATGTAAAAGAAAAAAAAAAAGAAGAAGGTGAAGAAGGAGAAGGAGAAGGAGAAGAAGAAGAAGAAAAAGATAATGATGATGATTATGATGAAAAAGAATAAAAATAAGAAGAAATAGAAGGTGAATAAGAAGCAGAAGAAGAATATGATGATGTTGAAGAAAAAGAAGAAGAAAAAGAAGAATAAAAAAAAACATAGAAGAATAAGAACAAGAAGAAGTAGTAAGAGAAGAAGAAGAAAAATAAGGAGGTAGAGGAGGAGGAGGATGAGAAGTAATAGAAGAAAAAGAAGGAGATATAGGAGGAGGAGGAGGAGGAGGATAAGGAGAAGAAGAAGAAGAAAGAGAAGAAGTAGGAAATGTTGGATTACAAGAAGAAGGGGAGGGGGAAGAAAAAGAAGAAGAAGAAAAGAAGTAAGAATATGAGAAAAAGATGATGATGAAGTAGAAGTAGAAGGTGATGATGATGGAAAAGAAGAAAAAGAATAAAAAGAAGTATAATAAGTAGAAAATGCAGAAAAGGAAAAAATAGAAGAAGAAAAAGAAAAAAAATGATAAAGAATAAGAAGAAGAAAAAGTTGATTATGATGTTAGTGGCGGTGATGATCATGAATAAGAAGAAATATAAGAGGAAAATGGTGGAGGAGAAAAGAAGAGGAAGAATGAGAATAAGATAAAAAAAGAAGAATCAGAATGAGAAGAAGAAGAAGGAAAAGGAGAAAAATGAAAAAGTAGAAGGATAAGAATAAGGATGAGGAGGAAGAGGATGAGAATGATATGAAAAATAAAAAAAAGTAGAAGAAGAAGTATGAATAGGAAAAAAACAAAAAGAAGAAGAAGAAAAATAAAAACACGTAATAGAAGATGGAGGCACAAGAGAATAAGAATAAGAACAAGAAGAAAAAAAAAGGAGAAAAATAAAAAGAATGAATAGATGGAGGAGGAGGATAAAAATAAGAAAAAAAATAGAAGAAGAAGAAGCATGAAGAGGAGAATAAGATGAACAACAATAATAAGAAGAAGAATGAGATGAAGAAGGAGAAGCAGAAGAAAAAGGTGAAGAAGAAGAAAGAGAAGAAGAATGAAAAGAAGACAAGTAAAAGAAGTATTAGGAAGAGGAGGAGGAGGAGGAAGAGAAGAAGAAATAGAAGAAGAGGAGGATGATGAGAAAGAGAAGAAGAAATAGAAGAAGATGATGATGATGAAAAAATAAAAATAGAAGTATGAAGAGGAGGATAAGAAGAAGAGGGAGAGGGAAGTGGCGGAGGAGGAGGCGAAAAATAAGAAGCAAAGAATTAGAAGAAGAAGGAGGAAGAATAGGAGGAGGAGGAAGAGAAGTAGAAAGATAAGAAGAATAAGGACAAAAAGAAATACAAAAAGAAAATAACTAAGAAGAATAAGGAGGAGGAGAAGTAGGTAGAAGAGCATAAAAATAAGAAGAAGAATAAGATGGAGACAAAAAAGAGGGAAAAGAAGAAGAATAAAAAGAAGGAGAAGTAATAGAAAAAGAACAAGAACAAGAAGAAAATAATAATAATAAGATGATGATGATGATGATGAATTAGAAGAAGGATGAAAAAAAATGATGAAAAAGAAAGAGAAAAGTATAAGAAGGAGAAGAAGAAGAAGGAGGAGGAGAAGGAGGAGGAGGAGGAGGATGAGGAGGAGGAGGAGAAGGAGGAGGAGGAGAAGAAGAAGAAGAAGAAAAAAACAGAATAAGGAGGAGAATAATAATAAACAATAGAAGAATAAAGAGATGAAGTAGAAGAAGAAAAAAATGAAGGAGAGAAAGTATAAGAAGGAGATGAAGAAGAAGAAACAAAATAATAGAAGAGTGAGAATAATATTAAGCATAAGAAGAAAAAGAGAAGAATAAGTAGGAGAAGATGATGAAGAAAAAAAAGATAAAGAAGAAAAAGAAAAAGAGATAGAATAAGAAAAGGAATGAGAAGAATAAGAAGAAAAAGAAAAAGAAGAAAAAAATAAAGTAGAAGAATAAGTAAATTAACAAAAAAATGAGAATAGGATGAGAATAAGCACATTAATAAGAAGGATGAGAATAGGAATAAGAACAAAAAAAAGAAAAAAAACAACAACAACAAGAAGACGACGACGAAGAAAAAGAAAAAGAAGAAGAGAAAAATAACAAAAAATAGAATGAAAAGAAGAGGAGGAGGAGGATGAGAAAGAGAAAATAAGAAAAAGATGAAGATGAAGAAAAAGAATAAGATGTGAGAGGACTAGGAGGAGGTGGATGAGAAAAAGAAAAAAAGAATCAGAAGAAATCAAAGAAGGTGGAGGAGGAGGTGGTGGTGGTGGTGGAGGTGATGGAGAAGGAGAAGAAGAGAAGGAAGAAGGAGAATGAGAAGAAAAATAAGAATAAATGGAGATGAAGAAGAAAAAGAAGTAAAATAATGATAAAAAGATGAAGGAGTAGAAGAAAAAGGGAGGCGAATAATAAGTAGGAGAAAATGAAAAAAAAGATGATGATGATGATGAAAAAAAATGAATAAGCATAAGAATAAGAATAAGAATAAGAATAACAATAAGAATAAAAAAATGAATAAGCATAAGAATAAGAATAAGAAGTAAAAAAAAGAAAAAGAAAATGAAGAAGAATTAGAAGAAGAAGAAAAAAATAATAAGAATAACAAGAAGAAAAAGAATAAGAATAAGAATAATAATATTAATAATAAGTAGGAGGAAAGAATAATTAGGAAAAGGAGAAGAAGAAAAAGTGGGAGGAAAAAATAAGTAGGAGGAGGAGGAGGAGAATAAGAATAAGTAGAAGAAGAAAAATGAGAAGAATAAAAAGAAGAAGGAGAAAAAAAAGAAAAAAAATATGTAAAAGGAGAACAAAAAGAAGAAGGAAACATAGAAGAATGAGGAGGAGAGAAGAAGGAGGAGAAGGATGAGGAGAAGAAGAAGAAGAAGTAGTAGTAGTAGTAGTAGTGGTAGTAGTTGTAGTAGCAGAAGAATAAGAAGAAAAAAAATAAGTGGAAGGAGAATAAAAAGAAGAAGGAAACAAAGAAGGAGGAGGAGAAGAAAAAAAAAGAAGAAGAAGAAGAATAAGTAAAATAAAATGACAAAGAAATAAAAGAAGAAAAAGAATTAGAAGAAGAAGAAAAAAATAAATAGAATAAGGAAAAGGAGTATGAGAACAAGTAGAATAGGAATAATAACAAAAATAAAAAAATAATAATAACAAGAGATGAAGAATAAAAAGATGAAGAAGAATAAGAAGAAAAAGAAGTAGTAGTAGTAGAAAAAAAAGTTGGAGGATTAGGAGATGAAGAAAAAGGTAAAGAAGAAGAAGCTAGGGAAGTAGAAGGAAGAAAAGAAAAAGTAAAACAAGAAAAAAATAAGAAGGGAAATAAGAAAAAGTGGAAGATTAATTAGAATGAAGTGGCATAGAATAAGAATAAGAATAATAATAATAATATAATAGTAGTAGTAGTAGTAGTAGTAGAAGAAGAACCATAAGAAGAAAAATAAGGAGAAGAAGGAGAAGAAGAGTAAATCAAACAAGAAGTGGAAGAAGTATAAGAAAAAGATAGAATATAAAAATAAGAAAAAGAAAAAGAAAAAAAAGAAAATAATGAAGAGTAGGAGGAGGAGGAGGAGGAGAAGAAAAAAAGAAGAAAAAAAAAGAACAAGAATAAGAACATGAAAAGTAGGAGATTAAGAAAAAGAAGAAGAAGATGATGATGATGATAAAAATAGAGAAGAAGAAGAAAAAGCAAAAAAATGAGAAAAAAGAAAGAAGAAGAAGGCAATATAGAATAATAATAATAATAATAATATCATGTATAAGAAGAAGAAGAGAAAAAAAAAAAAGTTCATGGAGAAGAAGAAAAAAAAAAGAATAATAATAATAATAATAATAATAAAACTAGAAGAAAAAAAGATTAGAAGGAAAAGAAGAATGAGAAGCAAAACAAGAAGTAGAAGGAGGAGGAGGAGGAGAGAGAAAAAGAAAAGAAGAAGAAGGAGGAGGAGGAGGAGGAGGAGGAGGAGGAGGAAAGAGAAAAAGAAAAGAAGAAGAAGGATAATAAAATAAGAAGAATAAGAAGAAAGATAAGAAAAATAAAAAGAATAAGAAGAAAGAAAATAAGTTGAAGGAGTAAAAGATGGATTAGTTTAGGAATAAGAAGATGAAGGAGAAGAAGAGAAGAAGGAGAAGAAGAAGAAGAAGAAGAAGAAGAAGCAGAAGCAGAAGCAAAGGAAGTGAAGAAAATAGAGGAGGTGGAGGAGGAGGAGATGATGATGATGATGATAATAATGAAGAATAGAAAAAAAGGAGTTGAAGAATTAGTAGAAGGAGAAGAGGAAGATGGAGAAAGAGAAGAAGGATAACAAGAATTAGGCAAAGGAGACGAAGAAGAAGAAGAACAAAGAGAAGTTGAAGAAGAAGAAGTTGATAATGATAATGATGATGATGATGAAGTTAAAGAAAAATAAGGAGGAGAAGTATAGGATGATGGAGACATATATGTAAGAGATGGTGAATAAAATAAGAAGGAGATGAAGAAAAGAAGATGATGATGAAGGAGGAGGAGGAGAAGAAAAATAAGAAGAAGAAGAAGAAGAAGGTAAAGGAGAAGAATAAAAACAAGAAGAAGAATAAGAAAAAGATATTGAAGAGAAAAAGAAAAAGAAAAAGAAAAGGATTAAAAGGAGAAGGCGGAGAAGGAGTGAAGTGGATGAAAACAATAGAAAGATGAAGAAGAAGAATAAAGAAAAGAAGAAGAATAATAATAATAATAATAATAAAAAGAAGAAAAAAAATATGAAGAGGTGAAGAAGAAAAAGAAGTAGAAGAAGAATGTGGAGGAGGAGGAGGAGTAAAATAATAAGAAGAGTGAGAAAAATAAGAAAGCGGAGGAGGAGGAGGTGGTGGTGGTGGAAGAAGATAAGAAGAAGTAGAAGAATAATAATAATAAAAGAAGAAAAAAAAGAATAAGAAGAAGAAAAGGAAAAAGAAGAAGGATAAGAATGAGGAGGATGATGACGAAAAGGAGGAGCAGCAGGAGGAAAATAAGAAATTGAAGAAGAAGAAGAAAAAGAAGAAGGAGAAGAAGAAAAAAAAGACGTTGGAGGAGGGAAATAAAAAGAAGAAGAAGAAGTAGTAGTAGTAGAAAGTAGATGAGGAGCAAGATTAAAAAGAAAAAGAAAAAGAAGGCAGAAGAGTAGGAGGAGGAGGAGGAGATGAAAAAAAAAGAGGATACAAAGAAGAAAAAGAAGGAGGAGGAGGAGGAGGAGGAGAACAAGGAGGAAGTGAAGAAAAAGAAGAGCAAGGAGGAAGCGAAGAAGAAGAAAAAGAAGAAAAAGAACAAGGAAGAAGTGAAGAAGAATAATAATAAGAAGGATGTGAAGAAGAAGAACAAGGAGAAGAAAAAAAAATAAGAAGGAGAAGAATAAAAATAAATATATGATGATGATGATGATAAAATAGTAGAAAAATAAGATGGAGAAGAACTAGAACTAGAAGAAGAAGAACAACAAGAAATACAAGAAATAGGAGAAGAAGAAGAAGAAGAAGAAGAAGAAGAAGAATATGAAGAAGAAGTAGGTGGAGGAGAATGAGTAGAAGAAAAAAAGAAGTAAAAGAGGACGAATAAGAAGAAGGATGAGATGAAAAAGGAGGAGGAGGAGGAGGAGTAGGAGATGAAGAAAAAGTAGTAGTAGAATAAGAATAAGAAGAAGAATAATAATCATATAAAGAAGAAGAATAAGAAGAGAAAGAAGAAAAGAAGAAGAGTAAAACGAACAAAATAAATGGATGAAGAAGAAGAGTCACTACTACAAAAACCATAATAAAAAATGCTTAAAAAGTATCATTATATATATATAATGTCGCTTATCGATAGCATCATTCGCTAGCGTGACATAAAAAGTCTATACATATAATGATGTTTTTTGGCAGTGTCGTTGAATCATATCCTGATGCTAAAATAAAGTGTCATTTTTATTAACAATGACACTTTATTTTAGCGTCAGGGTATGATACAACGACACCGCAAAAAAAATATCATTATATGTTGTAGCTATCGTAAATTTTTTTAATACTATGACACTTAGTAAAAGCATCAAGGATGATTATGATTTAAATAAATTTAAATTTAATAATTATTGTAAATATATTTTCACCTGTTATTGTAATACTGCATGCACATAAGAACAACATTCTTTATAATCCATACCAAGAATACAATTTTCAAGTACAATGGGGAACTCGGACTTCTTACAAATCAAAAAAAAATATAACACAATTTCAACATTTATTTCTTAAATTCAATTCAAAATTTTTGATATATGCAACCCAATCATGCCTTATCTCCATAAAACTGGTTCATGCTAGCCTGACAAAGTTGAGAGTTAATTTCCAAATAAGGTAACCTGCATACAAAAATATAAACAATAAATACTTACACTTGCAGAAAAAAATATATTATAGAACATTGGAAAAAAAATAGGAATGATAATAACATATCATAAAAATAATTTATATAACAATTGACATATACGATTAAACAAATTTAACAACAACAAAAACAAAGTTAGTAGTAATTGATAAATTATAAAGCAAGAGATTTATCAATTATGGCATAAAAGTTGATCAATTTTTTTAAAATACAAAACAATAATAATTAATTTAAAACCTGTGTGTGTGTAGTGAATTTAAAGATCTCACAAACAACTTGAAAAACACTACAAAAACCAATTAAATATAATAAAATATAAAGTTAAATTACTTGCCATCTTCCTAACACATCGAAAAAACTCGATGAGATGCTATGTAATGTAATTTCACGTTATATTTGATTACACAAATATAGTAATCCAATCAACTTATAGTTTTAGATTTATTAATAAAATAAAGGCTGCGTGAAAAAAAAAATTGTGCTTTGAAATAATAATTGTGTCTTATATAAGGGTGAAAAGATAATTTACAATGTTGTGGTAAAGTAGTGAAGCCAAAAGTCGAAATCACAATTTTTTCCATTGGAAATCTACAAAAAAAAAAAATCTATGGTTGACAACATAAACAAAAGATAGTATGATAACAAAAAAATTCCAATTGCATATTCAAGTTTTGAATATTTAATAGAAAGTAATAAGTAATAACTTTGATCTCATTTTAAAAAATATCTTTATGATCACAATATTTCATGGACCATTCCAAAGTTGGAAGATCTCCTAACTTTACCAAATATAAGTTTACCTTTAAACGCCTATGAATCATGCATACAATATATTAACGTAATTCAACATATGAAAATTATAGAAATATAATGAATGTGTAAGGAAAATACTAAAATGTCTTCAAATGATTATGTCTAACAATTTACCTTCAGTCATAGTTTGGGTCAAAAGAAATATAAATTATGAATCTCATCAAAAGTTAAAGTTGAAAATGCCAAAATTTGTTCATGCTTCAATACAAAAAGGTGTCCCCAATACTTTTCAAAACCGATGAAAGTATTAATTGAGTCACCAACATCACCCATTCAGATCATACTTCATCCAACTCATCTTTGTTGTATGATTTCTTTCCATTAAACTATTGAAAAGTAAAGTATTATTTTAATCAATAAAATTGGAAAATAAAAAAAACCTAATATATTGAGAAATAACAAATCAACACATACCTTTGTTGTTAGACATCCTTGATCAAGAATGATATGTCTCATATATCTCATCACATAGTATCCACATTCAACACTACCTTGTTTTCTTGGGCACTTAATGGAAAATAAAATTATTTTATATATATATATATATATATGGAATTACTTGCAAGTCATATTGTAATAAGTTTAAAATTAAGCAGAAGAAACTAAATTTTATATTACTCAGTTAATGAGTTATGTACCCATAATACAACCTAATTAGGCTCTCTTTTTGATGAGGTATGTTTTTTAAAGTGAAGATTTCTTTGAGCCCTGCATTAAGAAAAAAAATTTTGTAACCAATAAATGCTTCATTCTATAATAAGAAGGGAAAAACTTACATATTAAACAATGTCTTTAAGATTATCTGAAGGTTGATGATGCAAGGAATCAAGGTAATAGGCGATCAAAGTCCTTATGTCAAGTACCACCAATACCCAATGACAACTACAAAATTAACATTAGTGTAACAACATAACATTTATAATTTGATAAATATGCATACTTATGAAAATAGACCCAGAAAATCAAAAATTATACAGCACAAGAGACGCTGAAGAAAATTGACCCAAAAAGGAATCATAACTCATTAAAGTTCTAGAAGTATAGTACCTCATGAATAACAACGGGAAGAAGAATAGGACGATCCCCTACATGACGCAAATAATCGCTTGGATTGAAGTGAGTTTTCACTTCCACTCAACAGTAAAGGAGAATGCATTAGCATTCCAGATGAATTTGGGAAAGAAACAATCACATTACAGACGTTCTGCAGTTTATATTGCCCAGAAATCTGCACAAAGAAGAGTTTTTATAGTTTAATTCATAACAGGTAAAATCATGTACAATGGGCAGTAGGAGAAACTACAGGAAGTACAACAACTGGATCCAGTAGAAGAGATAAATTCACATATAGTCAAATGCTTGTAGAAAATAATGGACACACCGTAAACTTTAGGGTACGATCATAGATAACCACTAGACCAGAGAAAAGCTTGACAGCATAGTCTGCAATCTCATGAGTTTCATATTCTACAAAAGCATATCCTTTGAATTTATCACTCTCATTATCCCGAGCAAAGTGCATCTTCAGAACTCTCCCAAATTGAATTAAAATATCATACAAAACCTTATCGCTCACCCTCTCATCCAAATTCTCTGAAAAAAATTATCACAATATATAATATAAAGATGTTCCGTGAATACTTAGAGAATCAAGATATTGGATGCTTAGATAAACAAGACAATTATGGAAGAAGAATTTTGTCGAGCAGTTGGTGAGCAGAAAATATGGAGCTTGCTCTTTTTTGTCCGTTACATTCATTACCCAATCAGCCTTCAAATAGGCATTAAAGATAATTTGAAAAACACCCCCACTGACTTTACAAAATAAACTACCACAACTTAAGAGAAAAATAAGGAAAAGACTAAGTATAAGTCAACAACTGAAATGGGTAAAGAGTGGGTAGTTAATGGTGTTGTGTTTGAAGTTGTACTGACAAGAACGTAACCAAAACAATGTTAAGATGTGGTAGTGGTTCATGTAATGGCCTAAGTATGCTGACGACTACTGATTGCAAATAGGTTAACCTCATCAATTCCAGTGATTCAATGCATTGTTTTTTGATAAAAGTTAAATATATGGAAGAGCAGATACAATTAGAAACTTAATAGGGAAACTTACAGGATGCTGCAAATATGACCAATGATATCGGAGACGTGAGCTTGAAGCCGAGCTGTTGGAAATGGCCAAACGTGATGAAGAAGACGCACAAGTCTTTTTAGCGATCGATTCTTCATTATATTAAATTAAGTTAAAAATAATATTAAATTAATCACATAATTTTATTAAATCACATTATATTTACATTATAGTTTTATTTCTCTTAGGGATAAATTAAATATTAACAAATTAATTTTAAAATTAAATATTATTACTTATTTTATAAATAAAAAACTCAATTTTGAATGTAACAATATTTAGATATTTTTAAATTTTATCATAAGTTTCTGTTTATTTTTAATAAAAAATTTTCAACTAAAATTTGATAATTTTTTTATTATTATAGAGTAAAAATAAAAATATTATTAGTTATTTAAAAAAAATAAATAAGAAATTAGTTACAAATTAATAAATTCAAAATTAAATTTTTCACATCCACGACACTTATAAAAGTGACAAGGTTTTTAATTTTCAGCCCCTTATTCCTTGGAAATTTTTAAGGAGGTAAGAAATTTTCCTAACCTATTAGTCTTAACAATGAAACATCTAGTAAGTGTCATTAAATGTCTAATTACAAATATAATAATGATATTTTATAAAAGCGTCAAGATATAACGCATCATTAATTTTAAGTTTTGTTATAGTAACAATGACACTTGTAGTAAGTGCCATAAAAACAGATTACATTATCGAAATAATGATGCTTTTAGAAAATTTTCATTAAATGTCTAATTACAAATAGAATAATGATATTTTCTAAAAGCATCAAGGAATAAAATGTCATTAATTTGCTGTTTTGTAGTAGTGAGTCAGAAGAATAAAATTAGGAAGAACAAGAAAAAGAATAAAGAAAAAGAAGAAGAAGAAGATTAAAAGAGGAAAAAGGAAAGAAGAAAGAAAAAAAGAAGAAGGACAAGAAGAAGAAGAAGAAGAAGAAGAAGAAAATGAAGAAGAAAATGAAAGAAAATAATAAGTAAAAGAATAAAAAGAAGAAGAAAAGAGTAAGCACAATAACAAGTAGCATAAAAAGAATAAGAAGAAGAAGAAGAACAAAAACAAGAACAAAAACAAAAAATAAGAAGAAGGATGAGGAGGAAGAAAAAGAAAATAAGAGGAAGAAGTAGTAGAATGAAAAAAATAAATTATAAGAAATAGGAGGAGAAAAAAGAACGAGAAGAATTAGAATAAGAAAAAAAAATAAAAATAAGAAGAAGAAGATGTAGGAGGAGGAAGAGGAGCAAAAAAAGTATTAGTAGAATAAAAAGAAAAAGAAGAAGGTGAAGGAAAAGAAGGAGGATGAGGAGAAAGAGATCAAGAATAAGAAGAATTAGAAAAAAAAAATAAGAAAAGAAATGAGAAGAATAAGTAAAATAAGAAGAAGAAGAAGAAAAATATGAAGAAAGAAAAGAAGAGAATAAATAATGAGGAGAAGAAATAGAAGAAGAAGTATAAGAAGAAGAAAAAAAAATAAGAAGTAGAAGATGAAAAATAATAATAATAATAATAAGAACAAAAAAAAGAATAACTAAAAGAAAAAGTAGAAGGAGTTGTAGGAGGAGGAGGAGGTGAAGATGATGATGAAGATGATGATGAAATGAAAGAATTAGGAGGATGAAAAAAAGAAGTAAAAGGAGACAAAGAAGGAGGAGGAGGAGGAGGAGGAGGAGATGGTGGAGAAGAAGTATTAGAAGAATAAAAATAAGAAGAATTAAAAGAAGGAAAAGAAAAAGAAGAAGAAGAAGAAGAAGAAAAGTAGAATAATAATAATAAGACTAAAAAGATGATAAATAAGAGGAAGAAGAAGTGGATAAAGTTAGATCAAAAAGTAGAGGTTGAAATAGATGAAGAAGAAGAAGTTAAAGAAGAAGTAGAATAATAAAAATCAAACAAGAAGAGGAATAAGAAAAAAAATAAGAAGATAAAAAAATATGGAGGAGGAGCAGGAGGAGAATAATAATAATAGTAAGAATAAGAAGAAGTAGGTATAGGAGAAGAAGAAAAGGATGAAGAAGAAAAAAAAAGATAAAGAAGAAGAAAATGATGATGATGATAATAGAGAAGAAGATGAAAAGAAGAAGAGGGAGAAGGAGAACAAGAAAAAGAACAATAAGAATTAGAAGTTGAAGGAGTAGGAGGAGGTGATGCTAAAGAAAAAGTTGATGATGATAATTATGATGATTAAAATAATGATGTTGATGATGAAAAAAAAGAATGCTGAGATGGAGAATAAGGAGGAGGAGGAGGAGGAGGAGAAAAAGAAGGAAAAGAAGAACAAAAAGAAAATGGTAAAGAAGAAGAATAAAGAGAAAAAGAGAAGGGGAGAAGATGATGATGATGATGATGATGAAAATGATGATGATGATGATGATGAAAAAAAAGTAAAATAAAAATAAGAAGACAACAATGAAAAAGATGATGATGATGAAGAAGCAAAAGAGCAATGAGGTGGAAGAATAAAAAGAATAAAAAGAATAAAAAAATAATAAAAAGAATAAAAAAATAATAAAAAGAATAAGCATGAAGAGGAGAAGAACAAGACGAAAAATAATAAGATGAAGAAAAAAGAAGGATAAGAAGGAGGAGGATGAGGAGGAGGAGATGAAGAAAAAGAAGAAAAAAGGAGTCAAAGAAGAAGGAAAAGTGGATGGAGAAGGAGAATGAGAAGGAGATGAAGAATGAGAAAAAGAATGAGAAGAAGAATGAGAAGGTGGAGGAAAAGGAGAAGGAGAAGGAGAAGTAGGAGGAGAACAAGAAGGAGGAGGAGGAGGAGGATAAGGACAAGAAGTAAAAGAAGAGGAAGAAGAATAATAATAATATTATTATTATCATCATTATTATTATTATTATTAATTAGTAAATGAATTAGAATTAAAAAAAAGGAGGATAATAAGAAGAATGAGAAGAAGACAAAGAAGAATGAGGAGGAGTAGATGAAGAACAAGAAGAAGATAAAGAATAAGAAGAAGATAAACAAGAACAAGGAGTAGAATATGGAGAAGAATTTCTAGATGGAAAAAAAGAAGAAAAAGAAGAAAAAGAAGTTGGAGGAGGAGGAGGAGATAAATAATAAAAAGAATAAGAATGAAAAGAAGAGGGAGAAGGAAGAAGGAGGAGGAGGAGGAGGAGAAGTAGAAGAAGATGATGATGATGATGATGAAGAAAAAGAAGGAGAAGGAGGAGGAGGAGGAGGAGGAGAAGGAGAAGAAGAAGGAGAAGGAGAAGGAGAAGAAGGAGAAGGAGAAGAAGAATGAGAAGGAGAAGGAGAAGGAGAAGAAGAAGATGTTGATGATGAATAAAAAGAAAAAGAAGTAATAGTAGTATTAGAAAAAGGAGAAGAATGAGAAGAATGAGAAGAATGAGAAGAATGAGAAGGCATAAAAGGTAGAAGAGAAGAATAAGGAGAAAGGGATGGAGAAGAAAAAGGATAAGAAGAAGAAAAGGAAGAAAAAATAAAGAAGGAGGTGAAGATGAAGAAAAAGTATGAGACGGAGAAAGAGGAGGAGGAGGAGGATAACAAGAAAAATAAAAAAGAAAAGGATAAGGAGTTGGTGAATAAGAAGTAGGAGAATAAAAATTTTAAGAAAAGAAGGAGAAAATTAAGGAGGAGGAGAAGTAGTTGAAGAAGAAGAAGAAGAATAATAATAATAATAATAATAACAAGAAGAAGAAGAAGAAGTAGTAGTAGTAGTAGTAGAAGAGGAATAAAAAGAAGAAAAAGAAGGAGGAGGAGGAGGAGGAGGAGAAAAAATAATAAGAAGAATAAGAAGGAGAAAAATAAAAAAGAGAAAGAAGCAAGAAGAGGAGATGAATACGAAGAAGAATAAAAAGAATAAAAAGAAGGAGAACAAAAAGAAGAAGAAGAAAAGAATAATAAAATAAAAGATGAAGAAGATGAAAAAAATAATAATAATAATAATAATAAGTAGGAGGAGGAGGAGAAGAAAAGAATAAAAGAAGAAGTATAAGAAGAAGAAGAACAACAACAACAACAACAAGAAGAAGAAGAATAATAAGAACAAGAAGAAAATGAAGGAGAAGAAGAAGTATAAGAAGATGAGGTAGAAGAAGATGAAGTAGGAGGAGGAGGAGGAGGAGATAAAGTAGAAAAAGAAGAAGAAGAAGAAGAAGAAGAATTTGAAGAAGATGAAAGACAAGAAAAGAAAAAGATGAAAAGGATATGAATAATGATAAGAGAAGGAGAGTTAGTAGTAGTAGTAGAAGTAGAATAATGAAGAAGAAAAAGAAGAAGTATAAAAAGAAGCAAAATCTGAAGCATGAGAAGAATGAGGAGGAGGAGAAGATAAAATAAAGAAGAAAAAAGTGAACAATAAGAAGGACAAGAAGTGGAAGAACAAAATAATAATAATAATAATAATAAATAATAATAATAACAATGATAATAAAAAACATAAGAAGGAGGAGGAGGAGGAGGATAAGAAAAATAAGAAACAAAATAAGTAGATGATGATGAAGAGAAGAAAAAGCATGCTGAATATAATAAGAAGAACAAAAAGAAGAAGAAGAATAATAATAATAATAATAATAATAATAATAACAAGAAGAAGAAGAAGAAGAAGTAGTAGTAGTAGTAGTAGAAGAGGAATAAAAAGAAGGAAAAGAAGGAGGAGGAGGTGGAGGAGAAAAAAAAATAATAAGAAGAATAAGAAGGAGAAAAATAAAAAAGAGAAAGAAGCAAGAAGAGGAGATGAATACGAAGAAGAAGAAAAATAATAAAAAGAAGGAGAACAAAAAGAAGAAGAAGAAAAGAATAAAAAAATAAAAGAAGAAGAAGAAAAAAATAATAATAATAATAATAAGTAGGAGGAGGAGGAGCAGAAAAGAATAAAAGAAGAAGAAGAAGAAGAAGAACAACAACAAGAAGAAGAATAAGAACAAGAAGAAAATGAAGGAGAAGAAGAAGTATAAGAAGATGAGGTAGAAGAAGATGAAGTAGTAGGAGGAGGAGGAGGAGGAGATAAAGTAGAAAAAGAAGAAGAAGAATAATAATAATAATTTGAAGAAGATGAAAGACAAGAAAAGAAAAAGATGAAAAAGATATGAATAATGATAAGAGAAGGAGAGTTAGTAGTAGTAGTAGAAGTAGAATAATGAAGAAGAAAAAGAAGAAGTATAAAAAGAAGCAAAATCTGAAGCATGAGAAGAATGAGGAGGAGGAGGAGGAGAAGAAGATAAAATAAAGAAGAAAAAAGTGAACAATAAGAAGGGCAAGAAGTGGAAGAACAAAATAATAATAATAATAAATAATAATAAATAATAATAAATAATAATAAATAATAATAAATAATAATAACAATAATAATAAAAAACATAAGAAGGAGGAGGATAAGAAAAATAAGAAACAAAATAAGTAGATGATGAAGAAGAGAAGAAAAAGCATGCGGAATATAATAAGAAGAACAAAAAGAAGAAGAAGAATAATAATAATAATAATAATCATCATCATACATAGGAGGAGGAGGAGGAGATGAAGAATAAGAAGAAGGAGGATGGGGGGAGGAGAATAAGGAGACAAAGAAGAAGAAGAAGAAGAAGAAGAAGAAGAAGTAGTAGTAGTAGTAGTAGAAGATGAAAGAGGAGAAAGAGAAAAATAAGGTGGAGTAGAAGAAAATGATGAAGGAGGAGGAGGAGGAGGAGAATAACAAACAGAATGAGAAGAATAAGGAGAAAAATAACAAGCAGAATGAGAAGAAGAAGAATAAGAAGAAGAAAGAGTGGAAGAAAAAAAAAGGAAAATAAAAAGTGAAAGAAATGAAGAAATGGAAGAATAATAATAATAATAATAATAATAATAGAAAGAAGAAGAGGAAGAATAATAAAAAGAAGAAAATGATGATGAAGAAGTAGAAGATGAGGAGGAGGAGGAGGAGGAGGAAACAGAATTGTAGGAAAAAAAAGATGGTGAAGAAAAAGCAAAAAAAAAGAACTAGTTGAAGATGAAGAAGGATAAGAAAAAGATTATGATGAAAAAGAAGAAGAAGAAAAAGAAAAAAAAATGATGAATAAGAAGATGATGAAAAAGAAGAAGCAAATAAATGAGGAAAAGAAAAAGAAAAAAAAAAGAAAAAAAAAAGAAAAAAAATGAAAAAGAAAAAGAAACATAAAAAGAAAAAGAATAATAAAAAGAAACATAAAGAGGAGAAGAAGAAGAAGAAGAAATAAGAATACGAATAAGAAGAAGAATTAGAAGGATACAAAGAACAAGGAAGAGGAGGGGGAGGAGGAGAATAAGTAAAAAAATGATGAAGAAAAATAATAATGAGAAGAATAAGTAGAAGAAGAATAATAAAACGAAGAAGAAAAAGAAGAATAATAAGATGTAGAAAATAAAGAAGAAAAAGAAGGAGCAGAAGAAGAAAAATAAGAATAAGAAGAAAATAAAAAAGAATAAGAATGAGAAGAATAAAGAGAAGAATAAGGAAAAGAATATAGAGAATGAGAAAGAGAAGAAGAAGAAGAAGAAGAAGAAGAAGAAGAAGAAGATGATGATGATGATGATGATGATGATGATGATGAAGAAAACAAAGCTAGAGGAAATAAATATCAACTTCTCAGTAGTTCATTCACATTCTTCTCTTTCATCAATTATGCTAATTATCCATGTTATTTCTCTAAACTTTATTGCCACGTTCATGTGTTATGTTCTCATTTCAATCTAATTCATCCTTTTTTATTGAATATCATTTCTTTTCTTTTTCTCCAAGAGTAAGTCAAGTATGTTCTATTCTAGAGGCTCCTTGAAATTGATAATCTTTTGACTTATTCTTAAAAGTCTTCTAAAATTGGCTCACATTCTAATATCCATTCATATAACTCCCAAACACTCATCTTTCATGATTTCTCATGTGTTAGAATTGTTGTTGGATTATAATACGTCTCTTATTCTATAGCGTATTAGCTTCCTCCACTTGATATATGGTTCCAAAATTCCATATTTCCTATTATGATGAAAGAAATATTTTTCTCATAGTTAGTCACTTCTAGTTTTGGGCTCCAAACTTATTGAAAAATACATATTTTTTTTGCTTTTATGGCTCTGTATTTATTCAACTCCAATAACCAAACTTATCTAATTTCAAATGATCAATCATTCAGAGTTTCATATTTGTTCTTTTCTAGCTATTCAAATAAATAATGTACTTCATGTTACTTTTTCATGATAGAACTACTCATGGCTGCATAAATGGTACACCTCATCATATGGTTATTCTCATCATAGAAAGTTTGAGCTTGGAATTATAGTTCATATCTATGTTGCAGACATCTCTTCAAAAAGATCCTTGAATTGGTCACAAGCATCATATAAATTCTCTTGCTTCTTTTATTGGATTTGATTTATCTCTTATAGTAGTTGAGATGTGATTTATTTGGGAAGAACATAGTAAAAAAATTTTTTACACATTCTTCCAAACTTTCAATTGAGCCTCTAGATAAGCACTAGAAGTAGCTATAGTTTTTTTCTTTTATAGAATATTGAATGAGTCATAATCATAGAGTATCTAGACTAACTTTGTTTATATTTACCATATCACACGACTTCAATAAAGTTGTGATGTGGCTATTTAGATATTTTGAAATTTTTTTACTATACTAATATTATTGCAACATAGTTTCAACTCAAAATAATTCACTTGCTTCGGTTGCATTCGAATCTTATAATAGCTATCCATCATAGTTGACCACCAATAATTGCCTAAGGTATGGTGAGGATTGGACTATTGAACATCTTGTCATTCATCACCTTAATATCCTTTTTTGATGCTAGTTCCCTTCATGTGCTCTTTGTCAGCTCTCTATAGAATTAGTACTCTTGTTGTTCTCTTAATTTCTAGGTCAAGATGTAAATCAACTACTACTTGAGTTGAGTCGATAAACATAAACTTGAGTTTTTGGTAAAATACTTAGACTTTAGGATTGGTTCAATTCCTTGTATATGAGAATATTTCTCTAGTGTTTGGTTAATATTGTGTTTTATTATTGAATAAAAGTTAGATTAGTGTGAAAATATTCAAATATTATTTTGGCATACAAGGTGGCTATCATCCTTGAAGTGTCACTACCAAGGATGACTACGTAATAGTTTTCCTCATGATATTTCACCACCAAAGCAACATGTTATTCTGTTCATGGATCATTCATACATCTACTTTATTTAAGAAAATCATCAACTGCCCTTGAGAATTATTTTGAATATGTACTCATATTCTCCAATCTCTAATATCTTGAAGATTCAAGATAATATGGTAATAAAAATATTTTTACTTTCAACTTTGTAAGTACTATATTCATGATAATTAACATAGGTCATCATATGAATCTTATCAATGTTAATCAGACAAAATAATTTGACTCGTAGGGATGTGACCATGATATGGGTTACCTTCACTTACATGTGCCAAGTGACTTATTTATCATCATCCATCATGATTAACAAAAAACTCTCACACTATGGTAAAAATTTTAGGTTATATATTCTACTTAACTTTCATACTAAAATGGTCAGTTCTTCTAAAATATACACAAAATTTTGGTTGAAAGTGTATTTGTACTTTTAGTTTCATCAATGTCAAACTTACAATGATTAAACTTACCTCAATCTTGAGTTTTTACCCAAATTTATTCTATGCACTAAGGTTTCATGATATACATATCACTATTTACTATGGTTGACATGCATTAAATGATGATATAGCACTAACCTTAAATCTCATTTTTATAACATATCAATATCTATTAATATTTCACAATGCATCATTGATACAGATATCAATAAAATAATGGTGATGTATCTAATATACACAAATGCATAACACAACCTTAGATCTCAATTTGGCATAGTATTGGTGAAGAAAGCACAAATACACTAAATTCATGTGAATTGGTAGTTCCCATGTAAGCCTAAGAAAAAATCTAAGTATGACAACTAAACTCAACCAAGTTTTACTTGTGTTCACCTTGAATTTGTCCAAAATTTAGGGTAAAAATTAGGCCACCTAAGATTTGTAGTAGCTCTTGGATCGAAATCTAATTTCTTCTCTTTTTTTAATTTACTTTTGTGTTTCTTAAATACTTCATAAATTCTATGTGACATTTTCAGTCAAATGTCAAAAGTGCTAGCATTATGCCACAACTTTTGTGTCTCATTGAATCTCTTATGGAATACTAAATTCTTGGGAAAATAGATGGCATTAATCAAGCAATTCTCCTATGCATCTATCATGATGTTGTGGCACTAGAAATATCCATGATATATATTTTCTCTTAATAGTAAAATATTGTGATGCCAAGAATATCCATGACTATATTTACTCTCTATAATAAAAAGTCATGATACTAGGAATGACTTGGCTTTGGTGATTTCTCTCTGGAGAACAAAGTTATGATAGTGGAAAATGCTATGACCAAAATAAATGCTCTATGGAATGAAATGTCATATCATAAGTGACTCAAAAAACTTAGTATTTTGGCTCTTAAATGAATAAGTCATGGTATTGGAGTTTGTCATGACAATTCATATTAATGGGGTACTTGGTTGCTGTAACAAAAAAATAATGAAATAGTTTTTGTATGTTTTAGAACTAGTGTAGCTATAACTCTAGGAAAATATCACAAACATGAAGACTATGTTGTATAATAGAAAAATTATGTTAACTCGATGATAGAACCATGACATACAAAAATTATCATGACTAGATTTGTAGATTTATAACTAAGAAATGATATCACTACTACTTAGTAAGATAATTGAAGGGGTACTAAAGTCATGACATGGGAAATGTCATGTCTCTCCATCCCTTCTCTCTCCCCTCCAACCAAACCTATGGTTCACCATGTATACCAATTTATACCAAAAAATATCTATGGTTTTACTAACATTCATCAAAATCTCTCAAAACATACATTTAGTGAAATCTCTCCAAAAAAAATACAAATAGGTAAAAACTTACCAATAAATATACTTTAAGTTACACAAAAAAAGTATACTTGGAGTGCTAAATAGTCATTATAGAAATTATTGTCGTGACTCAAAATACTTGGTATTTTGGCTTTGTATCAAATAGGTCATGGCATTAGGGGTTGCCAATACTTTTTGTACTAGGAGCGTACTTGATTTCTATGACGTGAAAATAAGATTATTTTCATATGGGTGTTTTAAAGATGGTGTAGTCATGACTCCAAACAATACTTGGTGGTAGAGTCATAACATACAAAAATTGTCATTACTAATTTTATAGAGTTATGACTAGAAAGGATATCGTAACTCCCCAATAAGAACATGAAAGATATACCCAAATCATGACATAGGAAATATCATGAATCTATTATTTTTATCCCCTCAAAGTTTTTGCTCCACCAAGTTTACCAATATCACTAACATTCATCAAGTTCTTTTAAAATAGTTATTTAGTAAATTCTCTAAAATAAATGCTCAAATATGACAAATAAAATAGCAAAAACATGTTAAATCACACAAAAAAAAGTCAATATGTGGAGTGTTGAACAACTATCTATCCTCTAACAACTAGGCTTATCTACATCAAAAAATTTTAGACTTTTATATTAATTAAATTTCACTTGCTTTTCGCTCTCTTAGAGTTAATTCATCATTCTTCACACTGATCAATACTTCTCAAATAGCTAACAAGGGTCTTACTAGAATCAATAGTACATCTTTACCTTCTTTAATTTTAATACCATATAATCTTTAGAAAAAAATAATTTTCAAACTTTGACTAAGACATTTTCAAGAATACATTTTGGATGAGCAACACATTTGTCTATGATTTTCAAAAAATGATGTGAAAGAAATTTCACCCAATTCAATTTATTTACAATTAACCAGTGATTCAAATTGATGCTTGCTCCAGAATCACCTAATGTTTTGCTAAACATATGTTCTCCAATGATACATAGGATAGTAAAGTTGCCTAAATCTTTTAGTTTTTATGAGATTTTTATGTATATACTTATGTTGTATCTTTCAATAAGATAGACAATCTCATATATAATTCTAACTTCTTTTTGCTGCTCATAATCTTCTTCATGAACTTAACATAATTTCACATCTAGCTTAAGGTATTAACAAATGAAATGTTGACTTTGAGATTGAATATTTTTAGAAACTTCTCATCCATCTTTATCTTCCTAAATCTTTGTAAAAATGGTAAGGATGGAGTGATCATGGAAGGGTTGTCTAGAAATGTTATTCTTTTAGGCATAAATATTTCTTTTTCTCTTTTTTTTTTCTTTTCCACCTCAACTTCATCGTCTTCATTTTTAGCTTGACTATTACTTTTTCTTCTTTAACTGCTCCTTCTTCAACGTCTTCATCACTTCTAATCCATTTCCTAGCTCTCAAAGTAATTAATATTTTTTTCTTCATATTCATTTTAGTAAATGATTCTGATGTTCCTTCTTTCATAGTGAGAACTAGTTGCCCAATATATGTTTCACTTTCTATCATTGTGGCATCCATATTAGAAAGCTTTGATTCCATTTGATACATTATATCATTTTATGCATTGTTTCTCTTATTTATTTCAATCATCAGGGCTAGAATTATTATGATAAAAAGGATGTTGAAAATTTGATTGATTTCTATAAAAGAATCTTTCATGATTCTTTAGATTCAGATGATAATAAGTGAGAAATTTGTTATTATGTCGGAAAATATATCTCATATTCATATAGTTCACATCATCCACGCATTATTCTTGATCTTAGCCTGCTACTAGTTTTATTTACTTTGCTAAAATTTTTCTCATTATTTTTCCTCTCTTTCTTTGGATGAAAACTAATTCATAAATGCATAAAGCTTAGCTTCCATGATATAAATTTTATCAAATTCCAAAATTCCAGCTTGCCTTCAACCCGTGATAAAAATTAAAAGTGTGAAAACATCCTTAGGTGATTTATTCATGATAGATCCTCCTAAGATTATATTGATTATGTATCTATTCACATAGTTCAGCACATTATAAAAAATATAAACTTGGAATCATAGCTCAAATCAATATTGTGGGCATCTTCTTAATAAGACTATAAATTTATCTCAACCATTGTAAAGCATCTCTTGGTCACCTTGCCTAAATTATTGGATCTCTGCCCTTAGTTGTGATGTGACTTGTTTTGGAAAAAATCTGATGAGAAAAGTTTGAAAAAACACTTTCCAAATATTTATAGAGCCCCTCTATAAGTATTGAAACCAATTACTCACTTTGTCCTTGAGAGAAGATAAGAATAGTTTTAGCTTGATCAGGTTGTGGTGTACTCCATTCATCTTTATTATGTAGATTGTCAAATAACACCAAAAATATGGCAATATGACTATTGAGATCTTCTGAAAAATATCTTCCATATTGATGCTTATGTATCAAGGATATCAAACTTGACTTCAATTCAAAATTATTAGCATTAATATTAATGTGTTAGGTGTTTTCTATTCACTAAAATTAACCATAAGTATATGTGTCTGACAAATTATAAAGTGACTCTTAGAGTCTAGATATCGATATCAATGAGATTGGAATTTAGATTTTGAGATTGTGTCAAACATCTCTGCTATCTTTGCTTACAACATATAGATAATTCAAAGGGGTTCTAGAGCTTATATACTTTGTTGTGCAAGGTGATTACCCTTGCTAAACATTCATTGTATGTAGTCTATAAATTATTGATTTGATGGGTTATAAAATGTTTGACTTTGTCAATCATACTCATCACCTAGTCATCAGAAATAGTTCCTATGGGCAATGAGGATAATATTATACATATTATCCTTGCTTGAGGCACATATAGTCACTTATCATGGTGAATGTCTCAAGTATGTGTTTTTATTTTCCTAGTGAAGTCCTTCGAAGAATGCCTTGGGTAGCCAAATAATTGGATGATACTAGGAAATATTCATTGGTCACCTAGCATATATCATTAAATGAATGTCTCAAATGCATAAGAATTTCTTAGTATATAATGTAGAGAGTTACTTGCACATGCACTCTTATAGTCTATCACCCTTTTAAGAGTCACACATATGTGTCCTTATTACCTATTATTATAACTTTGTTATGTTTCCAAATTTTATATGTTAGATAGTATGACAAAAGCTTGTTGGTGAGGATCTCTTATCAATAAATGATTCATAATTATATGGGTCATACAAGTAGTAAAAAGAACTTTTATATATTTTTCAATCTTATATGGATTGTATAAGCAGTTTAGTCAATCAACAATGAGATAATAATTAATATTAATCTAGTAGATAAGAAAAATTGGGATTTCAGTAAAACTCATAGATCTTATGGTTTTTCTATTTTTATTTGTGTGATGCATATTTAAATAGTTTAATTCAAGTTGAGTTTGGATATAGAATAAATGTTGGATTATTATTAGAATGCATCATTTCCCTAATAGCATACAAAAAGTTTTTCACAATTGAGCACATCCCAAATGATGGTCCACTTGTAGTTATCCCTTAGTATTTTATCACCAAGACAATAAGTCATCTTTGCTTAAGGTTAATTCACATATTAATACTATTTAGACAACTTATCATCTACTAATAATAGTTACTTTTTATGTATAATTTTATTCTCTAGCCTTAGGTATCTTAGAGATTTTAAACTAATGTGGTCATTAAATTATTTGCACTTTTAGATTTATAACCATGATACTCATGTAATTAACATACATCTTTTAGACAACTTATCAACTTTCCTTCATGATTATTTTGTAAGTACAATTTTATTCTCTGGTCTTGGGTGTCTTAAAGATTTTGAACTAATCTGGTATTAAAAATATTTGCACTTTTAGACAAATTAGGTATTTTTAATTTCGAGGATGAAATTCCAATAAGTGGGGGAGAGTTGTGAGACCCAAAAATAATAATTTTCTTCTTTTTAGCCATTATTCTGAATTGGTAATTTTAGTTAAAAAGAGAAAGATATAGTTATTAAAAATTATTTTTATATTAAGAATATTATTTGGTAATGGAAAATGGAGAAGAATGATTCTATATTTGTTAGATATGAAGTTTTAGAGAGAAAGTTGGTCTAGTTTTAACCCTCGAGAGAAAGTTAGTCTAGTTTTAACCCTCGAGAGAAAGTTATTTCTTTCATGTCTCTCTCCATTTCATGACTTATATTTTGTTCTTATTCATATTTCTAAGATTTCTTTGGTTCTTCCTCACTTCTTCACCAAAATTATTGAAATAAAACACAAATTTCATGATTTTTTGGTTTAAATTCATTCTATGACGTGACTAAACTTAATAAGTGAAAGCAACTCAAAGGGTCATCACCACCTCATGAGTCACAACCACTCATATATGTTTTATGGATTACCTATCATCATCCTTTATAGTGATAATGTAACTTACATATTAAAGGTGAAACCCTTAGAAGAATATTTTATAAAATATATACACCAACTAAGGGTAGGTTTTTCTAAGATATGTATAAAAGGTTGCCATATAAAATCATTCATATTTTTAGCTTCATGAGTATAATACTCATAATGATTGACATGCCTCATTTTTTTTGGTTTAGATGTATGGGTTTATCATATACATTATGGTCGGAAGGGTTATCACTTCCTTTCCACCACAAAAATATGCATAAACCCACCAATAATCAAACATTGATTTTAGTTCTATATTATCACTAATTCCATCAATATCTATTACATAGCATAAATCAAACATTATATATATAATCAAAATATTCATTCATCACATAAACAAACATAGATAAACCCTAGATTCAATTTAGTCTGACATTAGGGAGAGATTCATATAAGGTATAAGAGAATAAATCTCATGAATCTCAAGTTCCCAAATATTATCCCTTATGAGAATCTATAATTCAAAATATAATTCCCATGTTATTTCAATTTAATCTTCAAAATATATCTTAGAGATGGGGGTTTGAAAGTCATGTCCTCCAACTCTAGGGTTTAGTCTTTATCTTGCAGCACTTACTTGCTAGTTGATCTCTTAGGAAGTGTAAAAATCACCCCTAGGCTTATTGTTGTGCCTAGTTGAAGGTCAAGAAGAAGAAGGAAGGTCAGCTAGATTTTTTTTCCTCTTTATCTCATTTGTCTTTTATGCTTCATGAATTCTAAGTATTTTTTAAGAGTCATAGCATTGAAATGATACCATAACTTTATTCTTTGATCTCTTTACCTCAAGGCCAAAACAATGAGAAGTAACCAATGTTGGAATACTCCCTAAACTTTTTATACCCCAAAAGTTAAGGCGGTAGAACATGGCCATGGCTTTTCCTTCTTTTGACAAAAAAAATCATGGCCTTTAAAATGACCACATGTCATACCCTCACTCATAGAGAGCTCCTCTCTTGATCAAATAAGAACAAATATCCATATTGGATTCTATATAAGGGGGTGAACATATTTTAGAGAGTGTCATCCATTTGCTAGAAGAATGTGAAGGTTATGAAAGATTCTAGAGAAATCCAAACTTTTGTGGGAGAGCATGGAAGGAAAAAAATTATATTTATACATGGTAGAATATTCTAGAATTTTCTAGGCTTGTAAAAACCTTCAAATATTATACACACTTCCATAGATATATATAAATAATGAGGTGTGGCCTCATTTGCAAACTACCAAGCTGAGAGCTTCTCATTTCTTCAATAAAGAGTCTTTTCTTTCTTGTTAATTTTCTCTTGACCTCTCTTCGATCCCAGACATAGGTAGAAGCCAAGCATAGCTTTCCAAATGAGTTGGAGGCTGACATAGCAATATATGTGGAGTGAGTTATCTAAGTACCTCATGTAAGCTTAGTGGGAAGACTAAGTCCGTGATTGTTTGTATCAAAGGTAGGTTTCATGTGGTGAGTAACTTAAAAGAAATGATGTAAAGCTTCTATGTGGAAAAAGTATTCGAGTAAGTGTGAGGAATCGACCTTGACCCTCTTGCTAAGAGAGAAAAAAATAAGCTCAAGTCTCGTGATCCTCTCATGAGTCTGGATAGTCAGGTGACTAGGTTGTAGGTTGCGATTGAAGACACAAAGAAGTGGATAAACCTCATAAATAAAAGCATAAAGGACATGATGTATCTCAAGGTGTATATCCAAGACCTTATGAAGGGGATGTAAGATATTGATATTCAAACTACCAAATATTTTGGAATATTTTTGGTGCTATTAGATGATGTATAAATATTGGAATATAACATAATTGGATCGATTTCATGACTTTAGAGTTTTGGTAGAATTCGATGAATAGTCATGAAATTAGTTCGTTCTTGAAGGTATTTGATTACATGGTGATTCATGGGTCATTAAAAACATTTAGATTCTAATCTTGGCCAATAATTAACTTAATTAGTCATGGAAATCTTTGTTATATTAGGTTGAATCAGAAAGCCATGAATAATTTTTAGAGTTACAACCTCAATCTAAAGAGGCCAAAGACAATATTAGGGCATATTTAAAAATTCATGACTTTTTACTTAGAATAATACCAAAATTCTAGAGTATATAAGAGAAAAGAGAAAATATCCAAAAAAAGATCATTCTTCTTTTCTCCATGCACCAAGTCAAAGAAAAGTATAGCAAACAACCATGAGAGTAGATACTTACAATCTCTAGGGGATCTAAGAGTATGCAAGGGATGCAATATATAGGCTAATAACTAGAGTTAAGGGACATGACTATCAAACCCCTCTTCTCTAAGGTAGAAATGAGAAAAACAACCAAAATAGCATGAGATTAGGGTTTTTGTTCTAAATTATCATGAGGATTATCATTGGGAATCTAAATTTTATCAAACTTCTCTTATACCTCAAATATCTTTTATCAATGTTAGGCTAAATTGAAATCTAGGGTTATGTACATGTGATTTTTATGATATATAAATGATTTTTGATTAATTATTGTGTCTGAATTATGTTTTTGAATGTAAATTAATAGATAATGTGATTAAATAGAACCAAAATTAGGTATTTAACTATTAGTAGATTTGTGCATATTGTCATAATGGTTCGTGATAGGTAAGCCACAAAGCTTACTCATATATATGGTAGCAAAAAAATAGCAACCCTTTTGATTGAGATGTATGAGACAAACTGATATGTTAAAATCCAAAATTGAGGTATGTAAACTATTGCAAGTTAGTTGTTCATGAATAGTTTTATATGTCTGTCGATTATACATGTCTTAGAAGAATTGGTTCTCAATTAATGTGGATATTTAGTAGAATATTTTTTTAAGGGTTTCACCTTTGGTGTGTGAGCTTCATCATTATTAAAGAGAATGATGATAGTTAATCTACAAAACATGCATGAGTGTAGGGTGGCTCACAAGGTGCTGACAACCCTTTGAGTTGCTTCCCCTCGTATGGTTTTCACTAGTGAGATTTGAAGAAAATATATGTTAAGTGTGTGAATATGGTTCTTACAAAACTAAAAGTACAAATACTTTAAATCATATTTGTCTTGGGTTTTATAACATCTAATTCTAGAGAATAAAAATATACATACAAAGTAACTATCAAAAATAGTTAATAAGTTACCTAAAAAGTATGAACTTGTGAATGAATCTTTTGTAAAGATGATTTATTGTCTCAATAATAAAGTACCAAGAGAATAGCTATGAGGGGACCATTCTTTGAATAGACTCATTAGTGATAAGTACCTTGTATGCTATTAGGGAAAAGGGTCATTCTACGTTAATTCTACCTTTATTTTATATCATCATATAATATAGATATCTCTAAATATCTCCCCTATGATCCAAGAGTCATATCTATATCCCTAAATATCTCTCCAATTAGAATTTTTTTTGTCTCATTATTGATTAAACAAGCTACTGCTACAACTTTTGGGATCAATATCTAAATAAAATTCTTTTTTATTACTTATATATGATACGTATACTTCAAGATCTTTACTGATAAGATACCCTCACCATTGAGTTTTTAAGACATTATCTAAGCAATAAAATTGGTCAACATAATAAATCACAATAAGTTTTTTGTATCATTGTTGGAGATTATTTAGTTTGATTAGTCAATATATGTTGATATAATTTTCCTAGAGAAATGATAATTCTTTTTTTAGTAGTTTATATACTATTATTTCGATAGTCTTTCCTAGATTTAATAGCTTGTCATGTTATCTTATTTGAAGTATGAAATTATCATGTTTTATTTTTTCCTTTTCCATTTATTCATTTTCTTTTTCCAGCTCACAAATCAAAGGATAATGTATAGATAATCATTCAAAAAAATTCTCAAAATATTTTTTTAAGGAGTTAAATGAGAAGAAAGATGCATACGATTATCATTGGGAAAAATGAGAAGAGAATACTTGAGAACTTCCTAGACTATCTAAATGAGGAGACCTATTATTCCCCAAGCAATGACTTCTATTACACATCTCATAGTAACTTGAATCAACTCTATTATTAACTAGTAGTGAGTTATTGCAATAAAGATCTAGAAGCCATGATGAGAGCACATTCAATGATCCTCATATAATCCTTGAATCTTCATGTGAATATATACTTACCAACTTGCTAAATGATTTGAGAAGATCAAATTCTACTAAAGAAGAGAGGTAGAGATAATGGAGATACAGTGATGAATTCACAAACTAAGTTATGCTTGGTGAGTGTTCTACATCAAAAGTTTTAGTAGATGATACAATAAAAATTGAGGAAGTCAAAAAAAATGACAAGCACTACCATCGAAATTTTAGTGGCTAAACTGGAGATAGTTGAGGTTGAGAATTTGGAAGAAATTTTACTAAGCTGATTCATTCTTGATTTTATTAGCAAATGATAACGTTTTAGGGCCTAATATGAAGGAAGTTGAAAAAGAGAACTAGGAATAAAAATTTTAAAAAGTCGGGACATTTCATAATGTTTAGGAAAATTGGAAAGTAAAAGAAGAAAAGTGATCAATAATTATTTAGGAAAATTAGCTTTGGCAGAAAAGATTTCTGATGAAGGAAATAAAGCATTGATGGTCTAGCTATAGATGTTAAATATAACATTGCTTGGGAGGCAACTCAAAAAGTTTTTTTTTTTTTGCTTCATTAAATTGTCTCTATCATAAAATAAGCATTATATTTACATAGCTACACTTAAAACCCTCCACATAAAATAATTGCAAATTCAAACTAACTTTAATTCTGATTTTTAAGCCCAAAGTCATGACATTTTCTTAGCACAATAATTTTGGTGTT
Source organism: Sapria himalayana (assembly GCA_029783825.1). Taxonomy (NCBI): domain Eukaryota; kingdom Viridiplantae; phylum Streptophyta; class Magnoliopsida; order Malpighiales; family Rafflesiaceae; genus Sapria; species Sapria himalayana. The sequence goes on along the minus strand of JAREIK010000989.1, from coordinate 140,971 downwards.
GCAGAAAAAATGTCTATACAAAGTCATGGAAGTTTTGTAGTGCCATGACTTTGATGTTATAGTAATAAAACCATCATGAGAAACATAATTGCAAAGCCGTGGTTGTGACCAAGTGCTTCAACTTTGAAGTAACAGCTTGATGTAGCCAAAGACTTTTCTGTTATAGAAGAAAAGTGAACCTACAAAGTAATTACTTTCATTAATCAAGTTCCAACTATAAATGCTTAACCCTAGAAATCCTCCAACATTATCTAATTTCTTTTCTGATATCATGACAGATTAATCCTAAATCCACTAATCTCATTGATTCGATGATAAAAGGAAAAAGAGCATCGAAGAAAATGGTGAAATAAATGAGCTACAAATAGAAAGGGAAGTGATAGAAACCTAGCACCATAGAAATTCCACTTGAAGTCATGGAACCCATAGTGATTTTTGTTATAGAACTAAGAAGTGATGTTTGGACTTAGTTCTTGCAAAGAAAGTCTTTATTTGAGAAAGAGGATTTAGTGAATTCATCCACCATTTTGGAGATATTATCAAAAAGAGGAATTGGTTATTGTTTTGTATGCATATAGAATAGGTCAATGCTTACATTGTGAAATAAGTTTACTTTAACTTGGAGGATAGGTGATGGAAGACATGCTATGTGAAAGAAATTTAGATGCACTTTGATAGAGAGATAATAAATGAGTTCTTTGGCTTCCAAAGAGCCAAACATAGTAAGAATTTTAAATTACTTTACAAGCAACTTGATTTTCTAACAATCATTAGTTTATTACAAGATGCAAAGGGCTCATGGTTGGTGACTTCAAAGAGCACATATAAATATTTTATGAGGGAGAACTGATAGAGATGAGTGTAAAGTTTGGCTTCCAAATTTATTATCGACACTTCATGTCTCGATGATCATTCTGGATAAAGCGATCTTGTTGTATGTCATACTCATTGGTTATAATTTTCATGTTGGGAAGATTTTGAGAAATTGATTCTTGGTTGCTTTGAGAGTGATTTTTCTAGCTAATTACTTCGCTCTTCCTTGAATACCCTGTTATGTCTAGTTAAGGGGTGATGAACATGTTGATGCAATGTGATGGATAATCTCCCCCTCACGTTGTTGGCATTAAAAAGAGAATTAATGGAGATAAAAAAGAAAAATAATTAATTTTTGAAGGGGAGGACTGGCATAAATTTGGAAGAATGATCAACATTCACTAAAGCTGACTTACAAGAAATGGAAGGAATGAGAAAAAGATGAGAGAGCAAGCAAGCCCAACTCTAGCATTCTTTAGTTAACATGGAGTTATGTTTGTTGATGTTTTTCATTTTTTGGAAAATGTACAACAAGACGCCAAAAAAAGGTGAGCATAAAAACAAGATCAAATCCCTATGTATAGTAGTAACAAAGAAAGCTAGAAAATGAGATACAATGTGGAAAATGCATCCCAAATAAAAAGAATTATTATTTATCAAACACTACGAAATACGAAAGGTTTGAAGACAATATCTACAAACTTTTGAAAAAGGAGATGAAGCAAGTCAAGATAGTATATTTACTAGCATTGCTGAAACATTTGGGATACTATACAAAGTAGTCTAAATAGATTGAAAGAAAATGGTGATGAAAATAGACAAAATTAATAGAAATGACATGCTATATCATGAGAACCAGTGAATTGAGAAATAGGAAAATATAGTGCGAATCAAAAGTACTTATATTTTGCAACGGGATCCTTTAAGGGTATATTAAACTCACTGAGTGAAGACATAATGTGTTGTATGACATTATAGTGAAGATATTATATTGGGTAGCTACACAAAAAAAAGATTTTAAAAGATTATCCACTTCTATGCCACCATTCAAGTACTAAAGATTATATTTTACCTTTAAAAAGTATGATCCTAAAAGGAGATCATCCACTTCTAGATCACATTCAAATCCCTCGGCACATTAATTTATACTTTTTGTTTATTTCCAAATGTTGATGCCGTAATCAATTATGATGAATTTATTTGAGATGATGTTAGATAATTTTATTTTTATCGAGAGAAAAGTTATTGCTTGGGGATGAGCATTAGTTTTAGTATGGATATTTGTTCGATATTTAAATTATCAAATATTATTGAGTATTTTTTATTCTATTAGATAATGTGTAATTATGGAAGTAGAACATAATTAGATTGATTTTAGGACTTTGGAGTTTTAGTTGATTTTAAGGAATAATCATGAAATTAGTATATTTTTGAAGGTATTTGGTGACTTGATTTATGAATCATCGGACAGTATTGGCATCCATTCTTGATAGAAACTATATTTAATTAGTCATGATAATCTTTGTATATAATGACTTTATTACCTTATTAGTTAAATTCTTTAATTTATAATATATTCTTTATGGTTGTGATTTTACCATAGAGTCACAGTCATAATTATCTCATAATAATTAAATAGCTATGATATTAATCTTATATTACAGTAACTAAGTATCCCACTAGTGTTAAATGTCATGTCCACTTCATAGCACTATAGCTTTATCTTTACCAATACTTTTATTCTCAAGTTAGAGTTATGATCTATTCTCAAAGTTGTAACTTTTGAGTTACAAAAATTTACAAAACCAAAGCTACAGAGTCCAAAGATATGGTAATTATCGAGCACTGACTTTTGGATATAGAATATTAATGAGAGCATTAATCGAGTATGACCACTTCTCAGAGTCATGACTCTTCCCCTCATGAGAAGGAAATATTGAGACTTTTATGTATGAGCTAATTATCTAGGACCACAGCCATTTCTAAGTGTCACAGCCATTTCACGTAGAAAAAATATTAAGATAAATTTGTGTTCATTCTCATCATTGTAACTATATGATACATAAGAGAGATCATTCCTGATGTCATAACTATTCTTAGAACATTGGCTATGTTATATATAAGAAATATCATTCCCAACATCACACCCATTCCAAATACCATAACCATTTGATGCTGAAGAGTGGCCAACTCAAAGATCATTATCAATTTCAGTATCATGACTTTTGTGTTGCAGAGACAAAAGGCATAAGTCGATGATATTTCAATTGTCAATACTTTGTGATTATAAAAAGATTAGAATGCATCCAAAAGTTATGACCACTTTCTAGGGTTGTGATCTTAAGATAAAAAGACCAAGGTCAAAGTCACAGCATCTTCTAAAAGTTATACCTTTCTACTTAGAGAAATACCAAAAATTCTAGATTATAAAAGAGAAAAGAGGAAAAATCCAAAAAAAAAAATATCTTCTTCTTTTCTATGCTCTATGCCAATGCAAAGTGCAACAAACAACACAAATGGTGTATTTTTTGCAATCCCTAGGAGATTGATGAGCATGAAAAAGATGTATGACATAAGCTAAACCCTCGAGTTGAGGGTATGACTTTCAAACCTCCTTATCTAGGATAAATTCAAAAAAAAACAACCAAAATAATAAAAGATTAGGTTTTGTGTTCTAGATTTTCATGAGGGCTATCATTAGGAATCCAAATTTTATGAGACTTCTTTTCTTGTACCTTATGAATCACTACCTAACATCATACAAAATTAAGGTCTAGGTTGTATACCAATGATTTTTAAGATGTATAAATAGTTTTGTGATTAATTATTATATTTGATTTATGTTGTAGAAGAGAAATTGATGGATATGATGAATATATAGAATTGAAATTAAGGATTTTACTATTGATGAATTTATGTGTGTGTTTATGGTGGATAATGATGGGTAAACTACTTTAGGCTCACTCATGTATATGAAAAGAAGAAAGTGAGGGCTCTTCTAACTTAGATGCATGAGATAAACTTATATATTAAAATAAAAAATTGAGTTTTGTTAATCATTAAAAGTATGATACTCTTGAATATAAAAGTATAAATGATTTTATATTTCACTTCATTGTATATGTCTTAGAAGAATTAGTTGTCAATAGATACGGATGTTTAATATGGTGTTCTCCTAAAAGTTTTTTCTTTAGTGTGAGAGTCGTATCATCACTATGAAGTACATTAACAAGTAATCTACATGGTATGTATGAGTATAGAGTGACTAACAAAGTGGTCATAACCTTTGAGTTGCTTTTGCTTATATGGTTCTCACCGATAATATTTAAGGGAAGCATATGTTAATTGTGTAAGTATAACAGTTAAGAAATCAAAGTACAACCACTTATATTATATATTAGTTGTTAGTCATGATGATTCCAAAGGCCAGAGAATAAGAATATATATGTGAAATAATTATCAAGGGTAGTTGACAAGTTACCTAAAAAGTATAAATATATGAATAAACCTCATGTAGATATGATTCTTTTCCTTGATGGTAAAGTACTAAGAATATAGCTATGAGGAAATTATCATTAGGATGGGAGCAATGGTGATAACCACTTTGTATACTAATAGGGCAAAGAGTCATTATATAATAATCTAATATTGATTCTATATCCCCACTCAACATAAATCGAACTATTTAAATATGTATCATATGAATCAAGTGGAAAAACCATAAGATCTAAAAGTATTACCTACTTCCTTAAATATCTCTCCTACTAGAATTGTGTTATCTCATTCTTCGTTGATCAACCTACTGATATAATTTATATGAGATTGATATCTAAATAAAGGTCTTCTTTAACTACTTATATGACACATATACTTATAAATCATTATTGATGAGATATCATTGCCAACAAGCTTTTGGGACACTATGAAATCCTGAAAAAAAAGAATTAATAACTAACATAATTTGATTTCTGAAAAAAAAGGTAAAATGGTAATTTTGTAATAAGAGAAAATAACTTGAAAATTATAGAGCCATAATGATAAAATGGATATCGTTATTGAATTCTTCTTGGAAAATATAGCTATGGTATCAAATTTCATTAAATTCTGAAAAAATTAGAATTTGTTATATTTTTATTTAATTAAATAATTATTAGAATATTTAAAAAAAATTGCTTAACCAAAAGACCACGCCACATCGTCCGCACATGGATGTGCATGCACGGGTGGTCCATCGGCTGTCCAGGTGTCAACCCAAAAAAAAAGAAAAAAATTAAAAAAAATTATTATTAAGTAATGGTAATAATTATAGAAAAAAAACAAGAAGTTAGTAATCCAGAATAATGGGGGAAAGGCTGAAAAAAAAACGTTCGGCACCGGAGAGAGATATAGTACAGAAAAAAAAATATCCGTTAATTTTTTTTAATCCTAACGGATTATTCTGGAATCGGAATGAAATAATCCAAGAGCTAAAGTTACTAAACACGACGAGATCTTCACATTGATATCAAATTTATAAAGTTTCTATGAAATTTTTGGAAAGGTTGCGGTTTTCTCTTATCAAAATTTCTTTCTATTTAATAGTCAGAAATGATCATGTTTTATATTTTAATTTGAATTATTAGAAATTTTATTAGAAATGATTAATTTGGTAAAAAGTTTCGGTATTTCATTTAGTAAAAGTTAGTACATGACAAATTGGATTTGGATTGTTATAATTATGTCTGAAACATAGGTTAAATTGGAAATGACATAATTGCATTTTATATGCACAGGAATATTCCATATACATGGGTGGGCACATGATATATATATATATATATATATATATATATATATATATGAATGGTATTTAGGGAACTCAAATTGGGACAACATCCATATTGAGTTGCGTGGGATAAATTTGGTACATGGTTATTATAGATTACGAACAAAAATTGGGACAACATCCAGGCTGAGTTACAGCGGTGTATATTTCTCGGAGTAAATTCAAGAAAATCATATTTTATTTGGATAAATATCTAATATATTTTTCGGAGGAGGTCTATATTTTTCGGAATAATTTCAAAAAAATAAATATTTCTATAGATATATATACATATATACATATATATCTATATATAATATGTTACACTTGGCTTCAGCATGTGTGAGGGAGTCAAAGGGACTCAGGAATATGAGCATATAAACATTTCATCCATAATTGCATTCATATAAACATTGTACTTGAATGGGTATTGATATATATTCATGACGTTTTATGTGCACTTAGGTAGGGGATAACTCTAAATGAGTTTACCTCTACCGAGCTTTGCTCACTCTGTTTGTGGGACCCCTATTCAGGTACAGGTCCAAGACAGATGACAGATCCACATACGAGATCGCACATGTGAAGGAAAACCCGTTGTGGCTTAAATAATATGTTGTGTGTTTTCTTTCTTTCGGTGAGCAGATAAAATGAAAAAAAAATGTATTGTACATTTGAAAAAAATTTATTTTATTGTACATTGTATTGTGTGATAGAATGAATAGGACCCTCTAAGGGATGGGGTGTCACAACTTGGTATCCGAGGTTAGGTATACGATTACCTATAACTCAGAAATTGGTATAAGTTTCATAATGTAGTAGGAAAGTTTAGATATATAAATATCTAATACTCAAGGAAATAGAAAAACACTAGGATAAAGAAACCTAACCTTAGTAGTTTAGAAAATGAAATGATATTCTCGTAATGAAAAATCTATTATTAGTTGGCATTTACACTAATAATAGAAAATGAAGGTGATTCTTATATTATTATTTGACTTATAGAAAGATGACAAGTATAGAACGAGGACACCAGGGACATCCACAAAATGAGGATCAATCCCAGCCTTCTTTGATCAGTAGGCTCTAATAGAGGCTGTGAGTGTTTCTGTTGCAAGAGTTGCACAAACTAGTATAACTAGAGGTCAAGAAGGATCAAGTAACCCCCAAAAATCCAAGGCACATCATCCTCCAACATTTATGGGAGGAGGGGACACAATGATAGTAGATCATTGGTTATGACAAGTTGAAAATAAAACTTGTATGAGCTATTGCATGTGACTTTTCCTTTGGGGACTAAGGTGAAAATTAGTCAAATATGTCAAGATTATGAGTTAGACATTTTAGGAATTTTTTTCATGGCAGATCTTAGAGTCATGGCCATGTCAGATTTTGATGTAATTCTTGGCATAGACTGGTTAATAGCACATCGGGTCATTATTGATTGTGATCGCAGAAGAATTATTACCTACACATCAGATGATATATGTATTGTATTTTAGGGGGATAAGCTTAATGATTTACCCCATACTATGTATGATTCTAAATGGCATGGACAACTTATGATTTGGCTGACATGTCTCACTCTAGAAGAAGAATGGACATTAAATATGAATTTTTTTCGGATAGTTTGTGAATATGATGATGTTTTTCCTGATGAATTATCAGGATTACCCCCGCACAGGAATGTAGATTTTTGTATTGAGCTACATCCTGGTACATCACCCATTTCTATGACTCCACATAGGATAGCACCGATTGAATTACAAGAACTCAAGGTCCAGATACAAGATTTGTTGGACAAAAATTTTATTAGACCCAGCACTTCACCTTGGGGTGCTCCGGTTTTATTTGCTAAGAAGAAGGATAAAATCCTTCAATGGTGCATTGATTATTGACAGTTGAATATGGTTACGATAAAGAATCGATATTCATTACCAAAGATTGATGATTTATTTGACCAGTTAAAAAGGGCACATGTCTTTTCTAAAATAGATCTTCGTACTGGATATCACTAATTGTGAGTTAGGGAGGTTGACATCTCTAAGATAGCATTTAGAACATGTGTGAGGGAGTCGATAAGTCTCAGGAATATGGGCATATAAATATTTCATTCATAATTGCATTCATATAAACATTCTACTTGAATGGGTATTGATATATATTCATGACATTTTACGTGTACTTAGGTAGGGGGTAACTCTGAAGGAGTTTACCTCTACTGAGCTTTGCTCACTCTGTTTGTGGGATCCCTTTTCAGGTACATGTCCAGGACAGATGGCAGATCCACATACGGGATCGCACATGTGAAGGGAAGCCGGTTGTAGCTTAAATAATATGTTGTGTGTTTTTTCTTCCGCTGAGCAAATAAAATGAAAAAAAAATGTATTGTACATTTGAAAAATTTTTATTTTATTGCACATTGTATTGTATGATGGAATGAATGGGACCCCCTAGGGAATGGGGTGTCACATACACTATATAACAAATAAATTTAAGCAATATAATAAAGTCACAATACAAGGCTTGTCAATCTCAATGGTGTCACATATAGAGTTCTTAAGGGTCCTAGACATGCTTACTATCTTTGAATCAAGGGTGGAAGTTATTAAAAAAATTAAAGAAACAACGAACCAAGTTGGATACTATATTACCTATTAAATTTTGAAGGTTTGTCGTAAGCTACCAAAATATTCAACAAACACACACAAAATGTGATAAATATAAAATGATCACTTGTGATGTGGGTATCAGCATCTGAGTCAACAATCCATAAACATAAAGTGGAGAGATGAGTTACAATATTTGTAGTACCTAGAGGTCAGTAAAGACTTACTACTAACCTAAAGGGGACAAATCCCATATATCTCTTTTTTGCAGCAAGGGTTACTTGGGTAGACTCTATGAGGACCAAAAATAAGATTTGATAGATGAGAGGTCTTTCAATTGCTTTAGTGATCTTGGCCTCCTCTTCAAAAATAATGTCTAATAATTATCTCTAGTATGGCCCATTCTTTAGTAGTGTTTACAAGGAATTGAGGCTCACCTACCTCTGCATATGCTTTGACTAGTACCCCCTTAGCAACTAATAAATGCAAAAATGTTATCTCTCCTCATATAAACTAAACTTCTAGTTATATAAATCTAGTCTAGTAAAAAACTTTCTATCACCCAAAATCTAGTTGCAAAACTCGGAAAACTCATTAAGTAATAAATATAGAAATATCACCCAAAGTCTTTCTAACTATCTCACATTCTTTGTTGCCTCAACCTTGACTAAAAATACTTCCATTAACTTTATAGTCAACTGAGTAAGATATGTAAAATGAGTAATAACTTACTCATGCTCATTTATACTCTCTAGTCTAAGTCCAAAAAGCTAAACAAATGTATCATATATATGTGTCATCGGAGATGCATTTAGTGATGTTGCAAACTTCTACAAAATCTTGCATGTCATACCATATGAAAAAGATGAAGTCAATTCTACCTCAATTAACTATCACTTTCAAACTTGAAGATGGAAATCTATATGTAATCACATCTCCTTTATGTCATCGCTAGGTAGTTCATTTGTCAGGTGGTCAAGCATCCCTAACCAAAGAACCACATCTTGACTCATGTTGCTCACTTAGAAATATTCTAGTTTCAAAGTTTCCAACGGTTAATAACATAAAATTTCATTTCCTCTATAATAAATTAAAAAATAATCCAAAAACAACCAAGATAAAACATTGCAACCCTAACTAAAATTAGGGTTCCCCAATCTAAAACCCTAATTTGGGAGAGATAACTATCCTACCAAGCCAAAATAGAGGTTTTCCGATATGATACTTTAATTGGAGAAATTAAACCAATTCTACAGTGAAACCCTAATCTTCATGCATTTGAGAATAATTTTTCCCACATAAAATACTTGAGATACTATACTAGCATGTGCACAATTGAAAAACATGATGCCCATAATGCACCACCATGTTTGTGGCACCACACACCACACACTAGGTTGACACAATGAGTATACATGCCTATCACATGTAGTGGGTTTGTGATGTTTAACCATGATGAATTATAGTAGTTGTGCACCCCATCTTCCAATATTACACTATGTACTTCTATGTGCATTGTGCTAGTACAAAGCAACTTCTCCTCTAATTATGTCAATTCAAGTTGTCTAATTGAACTATAATCAAATAATCAATCAATCAATCCTGATAGTAATGCCAAAGTCTTAAAGTATCCCTATAAGTATATGAGTCTTATGATAGTTATGCTTCTAGTTGATTGGATACATTTATTGATTTGTATTTGTTTTACATTTGATTTTTTTTTGTTTTGTTTTTTTATTTTATAGCCATCGCACTTACATGAACAAAAAATTCTAGGATTGAGTTAATACTATTGGATGTAGAAATGGAAAAAGAACTATAAGAGTACTATGGAGATATAAAAGTTTAAAGAGACTGGAAAGATGACCTACTCCAACCAAATCTATCAAATGGAAAAAATAAACTCACTACAAAATTGCAAGTGTTATTTTAGAACAGGCTGTGACTTCTATCCATATCATCATCCATATGTTGAAAATTATAAAATTTATTTTATGGGATTCTAGAGCAACCGCCCGTGATTGTATGATTCAAATTTGATAATAAAGTCATCATTTAAAAAAAGAATTCTTACTTTACTCATAGAGAGGCAATGAGGGCTAATGAAACAAAAAAAAGCTTAGATGAGACTAATGGAAATGAGATTTAAAAATATCTATATGGGTGTGTAAAAGAAAATCATGGCTTCTACAAAAATCATTAATATCATGACCGAATTAACGATTATCAAAGTTATGACAATGTTGAAAGAGCCAATATATTTATCATACAAAAACCAAAAGAAATTATGACATTCCCCAATTTCACAATCCAAGTAGAGGTGTCAACTGGGCCGGGCCGGCCCGGCCCGGCACGGAAAAATTTCGTGCCCAGGCCTGTGCCGTGCCCGGGTTAGGCACGAGCTGTGTCGTGCCGTGCCTGACCCATCATGGTTCGGCCCACGGCACGGCACACCGGCATGGGTTTGTCCCGTGCCGGGTGTCCCGTGAGCCTGACCCCACGATGGTCCCTCCCGCAAAAAAGACTGCGGGTCGGGTCTGATTCTACCCGACCTGCGGTCCCCCCGAATCCCAAACCGTACGGACATGCAAGCCCGAGCGGGCCTGGCAAGGCACGGCTCGACGGGCCGGCACGGCCCGTTTGACACCTCTAAATCCAAGTAGATATAGAAATATAAGAACAAAGCATAATATCTCTCAATGTCGCTGCAAAGGAATAAGAAATCATGATATTTCTCAATATTGTAGCCCAGGTAAAGAAAAAAATATAAGAGAAAGTCATGATATCTTTCAACATTGCTACAAAGGAAGAATTCTCATGTCATGTTCCAAATAGAGAAAGAAACATAAGAGAAAGTCATGGTATCCTTCAAAGTCATGAAAAAATAAGTCATGATATCTTAAAGATTGTGATCCTATTGGAAGATATAAAACAAAATAATATCATAGCATTGAACAAGATTGCTACATCAGAAGTCATTCATCAAAGAGGGATGAAGACAATGGATGGCTAATTTTTGATTGAGATAATTTGGAAATATTTTGGCCTAGGAAAGAAAGAAATAGTGACTATCTTCTATTCAACATCATTAAGTGACAAAGAGAATGCAATGTGAAAAGAGATCAAAGATAATATGGAGAAACTAGCCTAGACCATTGAAATCACAAACCAAATTGGAGAACCAATGAATATCTAGCTATGAACATTAAATATATAACTACTTGGAAGAAAACCCACAAATTTTAAATAAACTCATACAACCCTTTTTTCACGCAAAATAAATAATCCAAAAATTTCAAATCATAATTCCCAAAAAAATAGCCACCACGACACTCAAAGCTAGTTATTGTAATCTCTTTATGATAGTATATTGCGTTGAAAAAATAGAGAGAAATTCATTACTTAGTGATGAGTAGTATTTTCAGTGTGAATTTGTTCAAAACTCTATGTATTGATATTTTTGAGTGGTTTGGATCATATTTATTGGTGTGTTTGCACATATTTATATTTTTATTTGAGAGATTTCAATAACTTTATGTTTTGAAGGATTTTGATAAAAGTTAGTGAAATTGTAGCTATTTGAATAGAAATTTATATACTTAGTAGAGAAAAGGCTGGTAAGGCAGAGAGAAGCAATAGAGCATTATGATATATTCTATGTCATAAATTGAGTTCATCTTTCATTGTAAACTTTGTATGTCATGACTCAACCACATAGTTGATATTATATTTTCTTTATGCAACATAGTCTTCGTGACTATGATATTATCCTAGAGTAGCAGCCAATATTATATATAAAATATTTAATGGTCACAATATTATTTTTATGTCATCATAAATTAGTACCCCACTAGTATAATTAAACATAGTAAATTCTAATACCATAACTTAATTATTACAAAGCAAAAATACTAAGTATTTTATATCATAACATTATTTTCTACTATGATATTTAGTTTTAGAGAGTATTTACTTTGATCGTGGTCTTTTTCAGTGATATGACCCTATGCTTAAAAGAGAAATTATCAAAAGTTATGTTATTCCCAATGTAATGACTTTAGATTATAGAGAGTAAATGTATCATTCATGACTATTTCCAAGACCATGATATTTTGTTTTAAAGAGAAAATGTCTCAATTGTAGTTCTTCCTAGTATCATTACATTATGTTTTGTCAGGAGTTACCTGAGTCATGGCATTTATTTCTATTGTGACTTTGATATTCTAGAGAATATCATATGAGATACAAAAGTTTGAACCTCAAGCTAATATCATGAATTTCAAGTGAAAACATCACATGGGTACCCTAAGTATTTAAGCAACACTTAGAAGAAAACACAAAAAGAGATGAGAGAAATTAGATTTCATGTCAAGAGCCACTATAAACCCTAGGAAGCTAAATGTAATCCCCAATTAGGAGCAAATTCAAGCCAGACCTGATAATATTTGATTGAGATTTATATTTTGATTTTTAGATTCATATTTGGGCTTGTATTGGGAATCAGCAATTCACACAAGATGCCTCTCAAAAAGTCTCACATAATATCTTTCTCAATGTTAGGCTAAATTGATATATATGATTGAGTTATATACTTGTGTGTGATTGATATGATGATATTATAGTATTGAATATTTGTATTAATATAATGTTGTAGAGTATTGATGGATATATAACTTAAATTTAGGGTTTTTACTATATCATAATTTTGTACATGTCAAATAATAAGTATGTCGTGGGAACACTCATGTGGTATGGTAATAAGGTAATGACATCCCTTCTAACCTTAATATATGTATGAGCAAAATTTTGAGACTGAGGTAAGTTTAATCATTGTAAGTATGATGCTCATTAAGCCAAAAGAACTAATACACTTATGACTAATCCATTATGCATACTCTATATGAATTAACCTCAAGTAATGTGGGAGATAAGTAAAATAACTTATGAGTTTTACCATAATGTAGAAGTTGTGTGTAGGCCATGGTGGAAAGTGACCCATATGGTTGTGACAGCTATGTGATTCAAGTTCTTTTATAAGATTTCCATATGCGAGATTTAGAAAGATATATGTTAAAAGTGAAGATAGCCATTTGAATATGGTACTTATTAATTGCCATACTAAAGGAGCTGATATGTGGATGACTAATGAATAGCACAAACATATTTGTTATCATATTATCTCATATCTTTAAGATATTAAAAGGTCAAAGAATATGAGTCCATATCAAAATAATAATTATCAAGGGTGGTTGATGATTTGCCTAAAGGGAGTAGATATGTGGGTGACTAATCAATAGAATGAAGTATTACTTTTGTGGTGAAATATGAAGGAGACTACTAAATGATTATCCTTGGTAGAGACAGTCCAAGGATGACAATAATTTTGTATGCCAAGAGGGTACTTAGGCATTTTTTTACAAATCTACTTTTTATTCAATAATTAAATATAATATTGAACAAATACTAGTAAAATATTCTCATACACAAAGAAGTGAATTAGCCATAAAGTCAAAGTATCTTGGTGAAAATTCAAGTTTATCGACTCAGCTCAAGTAATAGTTGATTCTCTATTGATTGCTTAAATCACCAACTCTATCTCTATGCGATTGATATCTATATTTATATCCAATTAACTACTTGTATGACTCATATACTTGTAGGAACACAATAGTCCTCTCATCAAAATTAATGACAAAGGAAGATAATAAAAAGTGAGAAGTTATTTCCTCTAGAAAACATTATGTCATCTATCATCACTAGTATTTAGATATACATATTATAGTCAAAATTTCTCTTTTGTAAAAAAGGGGATGATTTCTTTAGTTAATAATATGTCTTTCTTAAGTATTCTTTATCCCCAAAATGATTATATATGTTATTCTCTTCATGATGGAAAAATACTTTTAGGTGCTAATCGTACATTCTTTGAGAATAAATTATACTTTAGGTTTTCAATCTTAAATGATGAACTCACTAAGCATGTTTATATTGGACTCATTTATTTTATAATGGGAAACCTTCCTAAAATTTAAATCTTATAGATTGTTGCTTTCTCAACACCCCTCATTTTAGAACTTGGGGAGAGTGTCGAAACATCATGTTAAGTTGCACCTAATTTTGACAAGGGGCATGTGATGCTAAGAGTAATCGATTTATTACCTCAAATTATACTTCTCTATAAATTTTATATTTTGAATGCCCTCATATGAAGATTAGAATTGAGAAACTAAATCATCTTGATTTTTGAGTATACAAATGAGGTAGGTATATCTATAATAGTCCTATGTAGAATCCTTTTCATTATCAAGTGATTTGGTGTAGAAATTCAACATCAATCTTTCGATTACAATGTGGAAAGATCCAAGTATGATATATTTCACATTTCCTTTCTTAGGTACTTCTTATTCACGTATTAGTATCATATATTTGAATTTCTTTGCTTTTTTAGATTATTGCAAAAGAAACAACTTATTTCTCAAAGTCACTTGCTCATCCACGTAGATGACAAATTATGTCAGATGAACTTAGGCATCACTCCCAATAAAACTTGAGATCTTGTTTTAAGATTATTTCAAAAAATATCTTCTTGTATGCAAGTAAAATATATTATGAAGACTAAACCTAATAGGAAGCAAGATCAAAATATGGTTAAACTTGTAATTAGGTGTATATTGAGGATTACTTTTATCATGAAGTTATTGAAGAGAATGTGTATATGGAATAACTTACAAGTTTTTTTATGTATAGTGCATATGTAATATGTATATAATGAAAATTTTTGTATGAGTTGAAACATTCATCTAGATCCAATGTAGTGCATTTTCTTTTGTTGTTATGAGTTTTGTCCATCATGATTATGCTTGTAGTTATTATTTTTGTAGCATCATAGTACCATTGGTATTATCTTTTTGTTGTTGCTTTATATTGATAATATCATTATTATAGGAATGAACAGTTGGAAATCACCTAGTTGACAAAATTTCTTCAGACATAGTTTTTTCTATTCATTATTATAGGAAAATCACCTAGTTGAGCATTGATATACATAACTTATGTATATTTTTAAAAATGAGATGAGAATTAAAAAATGTATGTTTTTAAAACTTACACAAACACACACATTATGATTTCATGATTTGTTAACCATGTATTTATGGATGTTTCAAAACTTATTTTGATACTCTTAAATTGTACATTGGAAAATATATGTAGCTATGAAGTTAAACCATAAAATTTTTTTATATTTTTATTTTCTTGAGATTTTTTTATTGACCATTAGTTCCTCACCCCTATTTTTTCTATATGATGGAAATGTTTATGGCCAACTGTAATTCTAAAGCTTGCAGATCTATGTGAGGGTTTTGGTTGATCATTTATATGTATTTTTTGATATCTTATTATGTATTTGGCCATAGAAGCTATTTTGTGTAAATGACTTTACTTTTGTATGTGAATATTTTAAATTGATAGTTTATGCATATTAATGATGCTCCCTAAAATTCAACCCATTTTAAGTAGCTAAATATGTGGGAACTTGACTAGGTTATGGGTATTTTAGAATGAAACTAGCATGAAAAATGGGAAGGGAAGAAGTTATTGTCCACTTGTCTTTAACTTTCTACATACATGTGGTTGACCATAAATATTTCTATTCATAGTATATTTTTTTCTTGAGTTTTCAATGTAAATTCTTTTATTTTGGATATATATTTTTTATTTAATATTCTTCCTATTATTTTTATATGTTCTCTATGAGTAATTGACTATTATTACAAAAGCCTACCATTAAAAATGCAACAACCCGTCACAAATGATTTTAAAGTATTTTAAATCTTATTAAATTTAGCAAATCAAATTAAGCACATTGAACCTCCCAAGTGGGAGTGCTCGGGGTCATGTCAATTAATATGATGTCGAAGTTTTTATTTATTTATTTTTTGATCTTCATTATCATGTCTATACTTAAACTAATATAACATATTATTTATAAGTTTATTTTGACTGAGCATTGAATGCAAATGTTAATTTATTAGGGACAAAATATTCAAAAAAATAGAACTCATTATCTAAATGCTTTAACCATAAAAAAAGAGTTTAAACCCCAAAAGATCACAGTCCTTAGAAAGTTGTATAACTAGATTTTTGAATATTTTAAAATATCTTAATTTTATTTTTAATAAATATATATTTAATATTTAATATTTTTTTTTATTTTGTTGTCACATATATGATATCCATGAACAAATTATTCTTTACTTTACTAACAAAGCATATTATTTATAAGTTTGTTTTAAATTAAAATATTGATTACATAACATAATTGTAGTGGTACATAAATGATTTAATATAATTTATTCATTATCTAAAGATTATAATTTTTGAGAAAAGAAGATTTTTCATTTGGATGCCTTATAAGTAATATAATTATATTTTAATAAGTATATACCTTATATTTAATAATTTATAAAATAATTGTATCTTCATGATTACTATATTAACAAATAAATTTATTTATACTCACATTAACACAACATATTATTTAATATTATTAGGAAAGAAACAAAAAATCAAAAAATCAAAAATTACTATTTAATATTATTATTCACTTAGATTTTGAATAACTATAAGCCATGATTATAATGTCAATCAAACAAATAGATTATACATGAACTATCATGATGTATTATTATTCTTTTGTTTAATTTAAATAAATAATTTAATATAAATTAATATTTTTTTAAATAATTGTTAAAAGATTTTAGTACATTTATTAAAAAATTTTAAATTGATGAAAAATATTTTTTTAAAAAGATTACATCGTTTCCAAAGGCTATAATAACCTTGAAAAATATGGTAAATTGCACAAGATGAAATTTATTTCTTAGTCCATTTTTAAAATTAAATTTTTAGCTATTTTATAAATTTTAAAATTATTTTTAATCAAAGTATATCTAGAAAAAAAATAAAAAAAGTAAAAATAAAATAAAAACAAGATAAAATAATATATATATATATATAATATCTAATATTTGATATTTTATTTTTTATCAAAAATATAATATCTATTAGCAAATTATTATATGCTTAACAAACATACTATATTGTTTATGAGTTTATTTTTCAAAAATATTAATTATAAAATACAATTTGAATAACACAAGATTTAAAAAAATTTGCGCAATATACAAAGGCGACAGCCATTGGCAGATAAATTGAAAAATAAAATACAAAAATTACTATCATTAAGCTATTAACTTATAATTTTAATAATTTTAAGTGTTTTGAATATATTATAATAATTTATCTTTTTATGACTAATATTTTATTAATTTATTTTTGATCCTGATTATAACATGCATTATTAAATTAGCCAGTACTTGAACAAACATATCATATTATTTTTAAATTTTTTTTAACTAAAATATTGAATGTTTACATTAATTTAAAAGTAATAAAAATAAATTGATATAAATGAGTCTGAATTTAAAAGATTAACATTTCTTATGACTAAGTTTTTTTAACTAGATTTTCAGTTATCATAAAATCTCAGTTTATACTTTTCATAAATATATATCAACAATTTAATATTTTATTTAGTTTGTTTGTCATAAATACAATATATAACAATAAATTATTCTATGTTTGAACTAATGTAACTTATTATTTTTTTAAGTTTATTTGAATTAAAATATTGAGTAAAAATCATAATTTAAGTGACACAAAAATAATATGAAAAGATTTACTCAATATCTAGAGACTATAACTTTGGAGAAACAAACTAAAATTCAAAAGATTAAAATTATATTTTAGTAAGATTTTGACTTATATTTTGTATTTTTGTAAATATGTTAATTATATTTTGATAATTATTAATCTGATGTCTAACTTTTTTTTAATTAATTTTTTTCATCTTTATTATAATTTCTATTAATAAATTAATTTGTTCTCGAATTAATATAATGTATTATTTTTAAGTTTATCTTGACTAAAGAATCGAGTGGAAATATTAATTAATTATTGACGAATAAAAATTGATTCAGAATTCAAAACATCAAATGTTTTTCTTATAATTTTTTTAACTAGAATTTTGATTATTTTGAGTATTCTAATTTTATTTTTAATAGATATATACCAAATATTTAATATTGTATTAATTTTAGTTACATATATAATATTAATCTATAAATTATTTTATACTTGTAACCACTTGCATTTTATTTATAAAGTTATTTTTAACTAAAATATTGAATATCTAACTTAATATGAGTGAAAAAAAAATATTTGATATAATTTGCTTCTTATCCAAAGACTTAACATCTGAGAAACCAATTAAAATTCAAAATAACAACATTATTTATCTCATATATAATTATTTATAAAATTATTTTTTGGACATGAATACAATATTAACAAATAAATTTATCAATACTTACCTAACATAACATATTATTTGTAATATTAATTTAACTAAAATATTGATTAAAAAAATTATTATTCGTGAGACATATAATTTGAAAAAAAAAATCATTTCGAGGCTAGTTAAATAAAAGTCAAATTATTATTTAATAACAATTAGATTTTGAATTATTTATAGTATCCTAATTATATTTTAATAATTATTTATCTTAATTCATATGTAAAATTTAGCATTTTATTTTTTTGTTAGAAGTATAATATTTATCAAAGAATTATTCTATGCTCAAGCTAACATAACATATTTTTGTGATTTTATTTTTCAAATTTTTGAATATAAAACATAATTTGAATGACACAAAAATTATTTCAAATAATTTGCTTAATATCCAAAGGTTATAAAATGAGATAAATGAGCGGAAAAGTAAAAGACAAAAATTACTATTATTAAGCTATTGACTTAGAATTTTAATGATTTTAAGTATTCTACAAATATTTTAATAAATATTTATTTTATGTATAATATTTTATTAATTTATTTTTAATCATGTTTTAACTAAAATATCGAGTGCAGACTATAATTTGAAAGTAAGAAAAATAATTTGATAAAAATGACTCATTATCCAATTGTTATAACCTCGTAAAATGAGTCAATATTCAAAAGATAACAAATTTTTATCACTGAATTTTTAACAAGATTTTGGATTATAGAAATATTTAGAATCTTGTATATTGAATGTATGAAAAATGTGTACTAGCAAGAGCTTAAATAAGCTAGTGCCAACAAGAGTCAACTATGTTTGGTACACTATCTAGATAACGACAGTAATAGTCAATGAGCCACCGATGTATTTGACATGTATTATTGTAAGTTCCCTAATTTTATTTTTAGTAAATATAAATCAAATATTTCCGTTTGATTAATTTTTTGTCATAAATACAAAATCTATTAATAATTTATTCAATGCTTTAAACAACAATAAAAATTATTTTTAAGTTTATTTAAATGAAGTTATTGAGTAAAAAATTATAATTTTGAGTGATACAAAAATATATTGATATGATTTTTTCATTATCCAAAGATGATAATGTTAGAGAAATAATCTAAAATTCAAAAGACCAAAAGTACATTTTAGTAAGATTGACTTGATTTTGAGTCATTATACATTTGTTAGATATATTTTAATAATTATTAATCTAATATTTTATTAAATTATTATTTGACGAGAGGAAACATGTGAGGGGCAAGGGTGAGGGGAGAGGGATGAGGTAAGTTTAGAACTTACTAATTTAAGTGCCCTTATTTTTAATTTATTTATAGTTTTTTGACTTTTTTTTCGAATATTAAAAGTTTAGTTTATGATTTTTAAAAATATATTGGGGAGTACCCCAAATCATAATTCTCCTTGTAATTTATTATGTGCTTGAACGAATGTATCATATTTTTTTATAAGTACTATGATTTGAGCATAAATCCTAATCTAGTAGTAGCAAAAAAGATTTGATAAAAGTTACTAATTATTCAAAGGCACCTTTTGAAATAAATTATAATTCAAAAGACCAAAATTACCTCTTTATAGTCTTTCACAAATTTAATATTTTATTAGTTTAATTTTTGTCTATATGAATTCATTATTAATCAATAAATTAGTTAATACTTGAACTAACATAATATATTGTTTATGAGTGGATACCAAACTTAATTTTTAAGTGACAAAAATAATTGGAATAATATTACTAGTTATTTAAAAGCTATATAACCTCTGAGAAACAAGCTGAAATTCAAAAGATTAAAATTACTCTTTTATACTACTTTTCAAAAAAAAAATTAACCAATATTAGTATTTTAATTATATTTTAATGATTATTTGTCTTTACTATTTTATTAATTTGTTTTTTCATCATGATTTCAATATCCATTAATAACTTAGTCAATACTTTGACTAACATAACATATTATTTATAAGAGTAATTATGTTTTGGGGTGCTCACCAAGAAAAATTTAAGAATTTAAAACTTATATTTTTAAGTTTGAAAAAAAGTTACTAAAATCTTAACATATTTAAATTTAGTGCACTCTATTACATTATCCTAAATTACACTCGCCCTCTCTCATTAGCCTTTGCCCTTCCCATTGAGCTTGATGGAGCTCGTCATGGTCGTGCTCCAGTAGCTCGATCGAGAGCTCAAGGAGTTTGGTGTCATCCTCCATCAAGCACATGGAGCTTGATGCCAAGCTCCAGGAGCTCGACCGAGAGCAATGCCAAGCTCCTAGATCTCGAAGACGAGCTCAATGGAGCTCTCAGTCGAGCTCCATGAGCTAGGCGTCAAGCTCCAGGAGCTCGACGTCGACCTTATTCGAGCTCATTCGAGATACATGAGCTTTACGTCGAGCTCTATCGAGCTCCATGAGCTCGACCTAGAGATCCATCGAGCTCTCGAACGAGCTCCAGAAGTTCGGCATTGAGCTCCTTTGAGCTCCAGGAGCTCGGTGTCAAGCTTTTTCTAGCTCCATGAGCTCGGCGTTGACCTCCTTTGAGCTCCTTCGAGTTACAAGAGCTCGACGATGAGCTCAATGGAGCTCTCGATCGAGCTCCAAGAGCTCAGCTTCGAGCTCTTTTGAGCCCCATGAGCTCGACTAAGAGCTCGATGACGACTCCATGAAGGAGTTCGTGGAGATGTGCAGGGGGAAAGGGGTGGGAAAAGATGAGTGAGAGGTGAGGGCAAACAGTCTAGGGGAGACGGGTGAGAGCGAGGGGTGGGGGTGAGAGGCGAGGGCGAGGGGCAAGGTCGTGTGCGAGGGTGAGGAGCGAAGGGCAAGGTCATGCACGAGGGTGATGAGCGAGAGTGTGGGCTAGGGCGTGGGCTTGGGCGTGGGCTTGGGCGTGGGCGAGGGAGTGGGCGAAGGCGAGGGGCGAATGAGAGGGCGTGGGCTAGGGCATGGACGAAGGTAGTTTAGGGCATATTATTTTGGGTTTACTTATTTTTAATTTATTTTTAGTTTTGTGACTTTTTTAAAAATATCAAAATTTGAGTTTCTAAATCTTAAAATTTTCTGGGTAAACACCCAAAAACATATTTTTCCCTTATTTATAAGTATATTTTCTTTGAGATATTGAGTACAAAACATATTTTGAAAGTCATAAAAATGACAAAGTAACTAGTTGTTCAAAAACTATAACTTTTGACAAACAATATAAAATTCAAAATACAAAAATTACTCATTTATAACATTTTTTTTCATATTAAAGTTGAATCATTTTATGTATTTTATTTATATTTTAATAATTATTTATCTCATATCTAAAATTTTTAATAAACTTATACCAAATCATTAATATTTTATTAATTTATTTGTCAAAAAATATTATTTTATCAACAAATTCTTTTATATTTAAACTAACATAATCTATATTTATAAGTTTATTCAAACTAAAATATTGAGCACATGACATCATTTGAGTGGCAACAAAAAATTGATATAATTTGCTCATATAATTTTCAAAGACTATAACTTTTGAGAAAATAACTAAAATTCAAAAGGCCAAAATTACTTATTAGTAAGATTTTTCACTTAATTGCTAAATTATTATAAGTATTCTAATTATATTTTAATAAATATTTATCTCAAATCTAATAGTTTATTAAATAATTTGTTGGTAATGACTATAATATTAACAAACTAATTTCTCTATATCTAAACAAGCATAACATTATTTTTATTGATTAATTTTAATTGAAATATTGATTATTAAATTTATTACAAATTCAAAAAATATGATTTGAAACTGACATATCACATTATCTATATGACATTCAGGAAATAAGCAAAAAATCAAAATCAAAAATTACTATTTAGTAATATATTTCACTTAGAATTTATATCATTTTAAGTATATTAATTATATTTTAATAGTTATATATATATATTATTTCTAAAAGTTTATTTATTCATTTTTTGGTCATGATTATAATATCATTTTTTGGTTATGTATTATAAATAAGTTTATTTTAACTAAAATTATTAGAATAAATCTTAATTTGGGATTGACAACAAGGTACTTTTTTTTTAATAATTGACTTGTTTCAACATGCTATAACCATACAAATAAAGTAAAATTCAAAAAATGAAAATTCTTTCTTAGTGTGTTTTTAAACTAATTTGTTAATTATTTTATGTATTATAATTATATTTTTAATAAATATATATCTATTATTTACTATTTTACTTTATGTTATAAATATAATACCTATCAAATAATTATTCTATGCTTAAATTAGCATAGCATATTGTTTTTTAGTTTATTTTTCAAAAATATTAAGTCTAGAACATGATTTTAATAACATGATAATGATTTCAAAATATTTATTCAATATCCATCGGCCATGACCTAAGAGAAATGAGGTGAAAATTAAAAGACAACAATTACTATTATTAAGTTAATCACTTATAATTTGAATGATTTTAGTATGTTAATATATATTTTAATAATTACTTATCATATGTCTAATAATTTATTTATTTATTATTTGGTCATTATTATAATAAACTTAACTAAATTAATCGATATTTGAACTGATATATCATATTATTTATATGTGTTTCTAACAAAAATATGATTGCAAACTTTAATCTCAAAGTAATAAATTAATTCTCATGATTTTTTTAACAAGATTTTAAATTATTATAAGCATTATAAATTATTATTTTAAATATAACAATAATTTATCCTATGCTTAACTAACATAACTTATTATTTATAAGAATATTCAAACTAAAATATCGAGTAAATAAAAAAATTTAAGTGACACAAACAATTTTATATAATTTTTTCATTTTCCGATGACTATGATGTTTGAGAAACAAGCTAAAATCCAAAAGACAAAAATTACATATTAGTAAGAATTAGACTTCAATTTTGAATCTCTATAAGTATGTTAATTACTCTATATAAATTATTAATTTGATTTCAAATTTTGTATTAATTTATTTGTTGGTATTGATTATAATTTTATAAATAATTTTATTTATATCTTAACAAATATAACACATTATTAATAAGTTTATTTAACCAGAGCATTGAGTGCAAATACTTATTTATTCGTGACAAAAATAAATTATAAAAAATTATATATTATCTAAAAGCTATAACCTTAAAAAAAATAAGTTAAAATTAAAGAAGACCAAAACTATTTCTTATAAAGTATTTTAACTAGATTTTTTGAATATTTTTAGTAGTATAGATTTATTGTTAATAAAATATATATCAAATATTTAATATTTTATGTTTTTTTGGCACATATATAATATATTATATACATCAATAAATCATTCTATCTTTCAACTAACATAGTATATTAATTATAAATTTATTTATAACTAAAATATCGAGCATATAACTTAATTTGAGTGCCACACAAATTATTTTTTATATTTTGTTCTTTTTATTCCATAACCTTAGAGAAACCAGTTCAAAGACCAAAGACCAAAATTACTTATTTATAATTTTTTTATATAGATACTGAATCATTCTAAATATTTTAATTATTGATAATTAATTATCTCATATCTAATATTTAATTAATTTATTTTTTGTCATAATTTCAACATCAAATAATAAATTAGTTGAGCAAAAAAATTAACTAACTTAGTATATAATTTATTGGATATTTTAACTAAAACATTGAGCAAAAAGTTTAATTTAGACATACCAAAAACAATTGGAATAAAATAACCAGTTATTTTAAAATTATAACCATTCAAAAACTTGCTAAACTTCAAAATACCAAACTTTTGTATTTATAATTATTCACATAAATTTAAAATTGTTCTAGGTATTATAATTATATTTTAATAATTATTTATCTTTTATATTATATTAATTTATTTATTGGTCATTATTTAAATATTCATAAATAATTTAGTTCATATTTGAACCAACACAATGTATGATGTAATAGTGTATTTTAAATAAAGCACTAAGTACAAACTTTAATTTGAAAGTCACAAAATTAATTTTAATAAAATTGTTATTTTTTCAAAGGATATGTAGCCTATGACTAATAAGATAAAATTAATTTTATTATAATATTTTTCCCATATATTCTGAATTAATGTAGATATTCTAATTATTTTTAATAATTATTTATCTCATATTTATTATTTTATTAATTTATTATTTTTATCATGATTTCAATGTCAATCAATAAATTATATAATATTTCAATTAACACAAAATATTATTCATGGTACATTTTAACTAAAATATTGAGTATAAAATTTAATTTTGAAGTCACAAAAATGATTAGAATAATTTTACTAGTTATTCAAATGTCATAACCTCTCAAAAATAAGCTAAACTTCAAATCAAATTTTATTATTTGTAATTTTTCATATAGAATTTGAATTATTTTAAATATTATAATTATATTTTAAAAATTAGTTATTTTTAATATTTTATTAATTTATTTTTTGGTAATTATTTCAATATTAAACAATAAATTAGTTGATATCTAAACTAACATAATATTTGATGTATACAAGTGTATTTTAAATAATGAGTACAAACCTTAATATGAAAGTCACATAGATTTTGAATATTTTAAATAATGAGTACAAACCTTAATTTGGAAGTCACGTATATTTTGAATATTTTTCATAATTACTAAAATTCAAATATTATTATAATTTCTAAAATCTAAATATTTTAGTAATTATATTAAAATTATTAAAATTCAAAAAACCAAAATTACTTAATTTTAATATTTTTTCACATACTTTAAATGAATTTAATTATTCTAATTATAGTTTAATAATTTTTTTTTTCATATTTAATATTTTATTAATTTAGTTTGTAGTAATGATTTAAATATACATCAATAAATTAGTTGATACTTAGCCTGACTTAATATATATATATTGTACATTTTAACAAATTACAATGCAGCAAATATTAATTATTTAAAAGTTTGGTGCATTTGTTTTCAAATATTAAAACTTTAATTAATTTTTAAAATATTCCCCCTATTTTAAACGCGGCAAACAATGTATGGATTCGAACTTCGAAGCACATCTCGGTTTCCCACTGATCTTTATTCATTGACTTTTGGTCTTACTCGCTTTTTTATCCTACAGGCCACAAGACTTATTTTTATTGTCGCTCGCGTACTCGGCACTTCTCTGCTTGGACATTTTCACTTTCAGTAATGCTACGTTGGTCATCTTGACAAATCACCAATGGCTCCTCATTCCTAAGTGGAAAACGACCTAGGACTAACTCTTTCTCTTGGAAGAATTTCTAGCATACATTCGGAAACTAAAACGGCCAATCAAGTGCGTCAACCGTATTAGAGTATCACTGTTCAATACCTGCAGCTCAAAACTAAAACTACAGGCCACAATAGTTCATTTTCACTTTTATCTTCAAGAGAAGAGCAGTGCTGAGGGATTTTCTATTATTTGGGGAAGCAGTCACTTCTGCAGGCTAATCGAAGAATTGTTCTTGTTTGGTAGGGATAATGAAATTGCTGTTATCTTGGCTCATGGTGTTTGTTTATGTTGTCGGAGCGGCTGTGGCAGAGACCGAGACATGTGGAAAGCAGAGGGAGCTCAATCAGACGCCGACATGGGCTGTTGCTAGTGTCTGCACGGTCATGATCATTATTTCCATTCTTTTGGAGAAGATTCTTCACAAACTTGGCACGGTGTGTAAGTTTCTGTTACTTTTTTGTGGTTTAGCAAACTGCTTTTTTTATTTCGATTTTTTTTTGCTGTCATTGAACTCAGTGGTTCACGAAAAGGCACAAGAAAGCTCTGTTTGATGCATTGGATAAGGTTAAAGCAGGTAGGTGCAGTCTGCATTATTTCAATGATTTTCAATTTTAATTTTCAGTAATTTTAAGACTTAACTGACGTGGTCTGTTCTATTTATTGTCTGTTGGTCGTTTTTTCAGAACTGATGATTATGGGTTTTATTTCCCTGCTACTCACGTTTGGGCAGACTTATGTGGTGAAGATATGTGTTCCAACAAGTCTAGCCGATACCATGCTTCCTTGTGCGTATGATGGTCAACATGATCAAACTGATACTGAAGAAGATAGTCGTAGAAGGTTATTGTGGTTTGAACGGCGAAATCTTATTACTTCTAGTTCTACTGTTTGCAAGGAGGTTAGTGTAAACTGTTAGTTTTTTTTTTAGTTTTTCAAATTGTGTTTTTTTTTTTCATTATTTTGCAAGAAATTTTCAATGTTCAGCTCAATATGCTTGCTTAATATATGGTAGAGTAATAGCAACCTGCTTTTAGATTGCTATGTATTATTTTTCTTTTTTTTATATTTATGGTTTTGATGTGGTCAAATTTGGCCCACATCACTCATTTTAAGAAAGGATTGAAACTTTCATTATTTAAACATCCATATAAATATAAGATTAAGAATGATTGAAGATTTTAAAAACTAGGGAGGTTAAAAATAAGATACTATATATATAGATAGCATGTAAATATATTTGAACAATTCTAATTTAAGAGAGACCAAGTCAAACAATTAATTATCTTTATATAATTTGAAGATCCTATAAATTAGGGAGGTTATAAACTAAATACTATATCTATGAATGATATTTAAAAATATTAAAATATAATATAAACTTAAGGAAAATACTAAGTCAAACAACTAATTATTTTTATTAGGCCTCCTCAAGATAGATCTTAGGAGAGAAGTCTAATCTTGTGTTTAAGTTAATGAAAACATTGACGTGGAAGTGGTTTGGTAAGAACATTTACAAGCTAATCTTTAGAAATGATATGAGCTACACGAAAAGCTCCATTTGAACTTGATCTCTGATAAAATGAAAATTTTTGGTAATATTTGCTTTATATGGGAATGAAAAATTAGATTCGAACAAAGTTGAGTCGTCCCAATATTATCATAGTAAATGACACGACAACAAGGAAGTGAAACATCATAATCTTGAGATATGATGCAATATTATTTATGATTTTTGAAGGCTTGGGTTAAGGTTATGAGTTTATGATTAGTACTACTTTTGATTAATTGAATGAGAAGATTTGATTCAGTAATTGGTTTGTGAATATTATTTTTTGCTCTAGTAATCATGGTGTGATTTGGTTGTGGTTGTTGAGAATTATTGACATGTGATGGTTTATGAGATGGTGGTGGATGTGGTGTGGTGGCTAGGGTTGAAGGTAGTGAAGTTTTATGAGAGAATTGTTATTCGTCATTTATTGTAGATGAAAAATTAATTGGTGGTGCTAAAGGCAAGGTGAAAATTTGAAGTGATGGTGGAATCCAAGTAACAATGGAATCTAATGGAGGACTAGAGGAAGGAGTATAGAAATACTTGAAGGAAAAGACAAGATTCAACAAATCTAATATGTTTAGAATTTAGATACATATATTCTAGAAATAGATGGATCAAGGTAGTTGTAGGCACTTTGAGTAAAAGAGTAGCCAAGGAAAACACATTGTTTGGTAGTTGTATATGGTCTAAGCTAGTGATATCATAAACAACTAAAAATTTTGAGTTGAGTAATTAAGAGGTGTAAAATTTTTTAAAAAGGAAAAGAAAAATTTAGTGTGCATATTGACATACAATTCATTAGGTAAATTATTGTGGCAAAAGAATAAGTACAATAACTTAAAGGAAGAGATGTGTTAGAGAGCAATGTTAATTAAGTTTCTGCATTATAAAGATGTATACATTTAAATAATCTATTGTATTCCAGTGTGTGAGGTGGTGTAATAAGATGAGAAATATTATTTATTAAAATAAATTGGACAAAGGCAATATATTCATCATCATTATTTGAATAGAGTATTTAAATGGTTTTAGCAAAATATTTTTTAATAAAGATGTTAAATCAAATATATTTTTTGATGTATGACCTTTTTAAAAGGATAACATCAAATATATCTATTGAAATAATTCAAAAAAATGAAATAATATTTAAATTCATTATGTAATATAATTGGAGATCGAAATATAAAAAAATAATTTTAAGCAGTTGAGAAGAGACAATTGTATATTGGGAGTGATAATTTATGATTTTTATTATTTTGACAAATATTTTATAAAAAATCATTGGATAATTAAGAAGAGAGATCGAGTTTATTTTGGGAATTAATCTGTTTCAAAATATACAAAGTTGAGTATCCTAATCTTTGATGTCACTTGGATAAATTTATTTTGATTTTGAAAAATACAAGTAATGATGGTAATCTCTTTCACTCATAAATATCATTTTTAGTGTTGTTCTTCAAAAATGATATTTCCATGTGACAAGTAAAGAAGTTGATAAGAATTTAATAGAATTATTATATGATATATAAAATTGAGAAATAAAAATGAGATTTTTTTTCATAACATAAACATAGAGGATATTGTTCAATTTAAAAATATTATGAGCTATATGGAAAGAGGAAGAATTAGTATGAATAATTGAGAGATCCAAATTATCACCGATCATAATGTCATTTGAATTATTGTATAAAACATGCATGGAGAGATCGTGTAAATTAGCTATAATTTGGTGAGATATTCTATTGTCCAGGAGCCAAAATGTTTGGTTGGGAGTATTGAATGCATAATGGACCATTGGTTGTCATGTAGTGCTAGAGTGAGCATTTGAATCAAGAGAATGAATGTTGGATTTGTTAACTAGATTAACCAAAAGGAGTGACACCATTTTGTTGTATGTATTTGCATCATACAAATTTGGCAATAACTCAAGTATGGTTGAGATGTGCGATTCACTTGGGTTGTGGGTTGACTACTAGTTTGTATGAGAGGATACCTATTTAGATGGTTTTTGGAGGGGTATCATGTATGATTATTGGTGCTTATTGGTGCAGAAGAGCACAAAGTTGCTAGGTTCATGCTAATTGGATTAGCAGTAGCAGGGAACAAGGGGGGATCTGGTATTAGTGTAATCACCAAGGCAATAGATGCAATAAGCACCCACTGCCTTGTTGTTGCTAATTGGAGGGGGTAACAATAGTTCTCATTCACAAAGAAATTTCATGCTCCTTATTGTTGCTAAAAACAAAACATAGATGCAAAATGAAAATGTTCATGAGGAGATTAGAAATGTCAGAGCAGGTTAAGGTGATTGTTGCAACTATTAGCTTGGATGATGAGACATTATTTTGGCTTCAATGGAAAGATGGTTGGTGATTGATTAGAAATTTGGGGAGCTCAAAACATGACTCCTCGAACATTTTCATCCATGATGATGAAGGAATCCTATGTAAATATTTCTTGTCTATCAACCAAGAAGGCACTATTCATGATTACCCGCATGCCTTTGAACTCTTGGTGATGTTACTAGGAGCAATTTATTGTTTTTATCTCTCATAGTTTCTTAATTTTTTTAATTAATTTATATTCAAAAAATTCTAAGTTCTCTAGGATCATATTAATCATCTTATTATAGAGAAGATATGTAATTAATATTTTTGTAGATGAATTTTTTAACTTGTATTTTAGTAAATATTTTTATTGATATATATATATAGACTTTATTTTTAATGCGACCCTTCTTGATGATTGATGATTAAATTATTTGTGGTAGAATCATAAGGAAATTTAACAATATCTTGTTCAAATATAATATGTATACTCTGTTTATCCTAGATTCTTCTTAATGCGTTTATCTTGATATAATTCTTCACATACTTAGATATGTGAAGAAGTCTTCAAAACTTAGGATCTCTTCTAGAGATTATGAATATTTTTAGTTAGTTATGTATTTAGATTTAAGTTATACACTAATATACACATAGGATAGATTTATGATGTTTTATATTTTTCTTTGAGGTAACGATGTCTTATATAAAAGTAAAAGATAAATAGTTATTTCAAGATTTAGCATAAATATAAAATTCAGATCGATGATAATAATTACTTACTAGATATTTTGGATGCATAATATGCTCGAAGAAATTAAATATATATATATATATTCCTTCCCTATTGTTATAGTTAGACAATGAAATATATAATCTTTAATTCAGTATTTTAGGAGTGAGCAAATCACATAGGAACGAATTGATTATTCTCAAGAGAAAAGATTTAAGATGAGACCATTAATATATCATATATTTAAATAATAGAGCAATTATTGAACATCTTCCCAAAGATTTTGAAGATATCTTTGTTTGCTTTTCATTTGTCCAAGCATGGTGTGATAAACTTGTATGTACCAACTTGACCTGAGATACTAAATTATATATATATATATATTTTTATATTCTTGATGGAAGTATTTGATATATGAGCAAACTTAATCATTTTCATTTATTATATAATAATATTTGATGTATTGATTTCTTAATGTGTTATCTTCATTTATCTTCATAGTATTTTTTTTGTCTTAACAAATATCATTAAATTTAATATGTATAATGATTTGATATGTGTCATTTAGTAGATATGACATGTGAAGGATTAAAAAAAATTATTCTACTTGTTATAATTAGATAATAGTAAATGGAAAATTCATATTAAATATAAAATCATAAAATTAGTAAAAAGTCTCTACTGCATGATCAAGTTTGATAGAATAATAAATGATGATGTGAGAACATAAATTTGACTATATGTCAGAATTAGTCATGAAGTTTTTTGCTGAACAAGAGCTTATTTCAAGATTTTAAAAAGTTTTATTTTATTTTTGTGAGATTTGTATTACTAGTAAGGAGTACAAATTAAAATTTAATAGTTCTAATGCTAGATGCAAAGTAACCTTAGAAATGATTTATTTTGATTATTATAGTTTTTTTTTTATTTTTTTATTTTTTTGATGGGAATATCAGAATTGTATGTTATTGTAATCATACCTATTTATTATATAAGAGTATTTGATATATAATTTTTTATAGATTGTTAATTTCTTAATATGGTAATAGAGTTAACATAGGGAAATGTAACTTAGTTTGTGGATAGAGTAACTGTGCATAGTGTGTGGTATTTTAAAAAAATTAGCAAGCACAATTGGTGGTGGCTGGCATGTTCCATAGTAGGCATGTGGTGGTTACACGTGGTGGAGTGTGGAAAGAAACCTTAATTGGATGTGGTTATGCACGTAGTGACATATGATGGTATTTTGGGTAGATATCTTAAGTAGGGTTTTGTAAAATTATAAAAAAATAGTAGTTTGCTAAAAAAAACTCTAATTGAGTAAGTTTTATTTGGGGAAATTATGAATTTTTAGTATAGTATGAAGAGAGATTATTATAGTTGAGGTAGATGGTAGAGAACCTCAGTTTAGTGTATTAATTGTGGGAGGATGAGTGATACTAGAGATAGTTGTTAGATATTATATCTAGATATGAGATCGAGAGTTTTACATAGCATTGAGAGAGAAATGCTAAATTTTGAAGCTATCTAGGTTTTTTCCACAGAGTTCACTCACTATAATACTCACACTTATTTAAGAAAAGTATAAAAAAATTCTAAGATACTAATAGCTCATTTTTTTAGGTATTGCTGATCATTCTACTTGTACATATATTTCAAACTCATGGATTTTTGACTCACGAATTAAAACTTATATTATCAATAATCAT
Source organism: Sapria himalayana (assembly GCA_029783825.1). NCBI lineage: Eukaryota > Viridiplantae > Streptophyta > Magnoliopsida > Malpighiales > Rafflesiaceae > Sapria > Sapria himalayana. Next base: position 108,744 of record JAREIK010000989.1, on the reverse strand, counting down.
ATTTTATTCACTATATGATATTATCTAGCTTGAGTATTTATTATTTTCTCATATCTTGTTTGTTCTTAATGATCTTATTAGTTTAATTTTTATGAGTTATTTTTTTAGATAATTTTTAATTATGATTTTGTTTTTATTTTTATTAATTTTTTTTTGTAAGATTATGAGATTTTGAGAAAGATTTCATTTAGAATTGAACATGATGAATTATTTATTTTCTCTTTAATAGTAAAATCTTCTATAAATTTGAGTATTTTAAATTATTTACTTATATATTTTTAGTTTGATTATTTATTATTGACCAAGCTGATAATATTTTATTTTAGTCTTAAGGTATTTTGATCTTAGAGTGTGAGACATACAAGCTAGAAAGTTTATCAAAGTTTTATATCTTAGATACCAATTTGACTTGACAAGGTACTCATTTTATATGATACATATAGATATATGATGATTTTGTAAAGATGTGATCAAAACTTGATTTAATATTTTGATCACTTTTGTTGATGATTATTTGAGATATACATGAATATATTTTTTTTGAGATGAATCATAATTTTTTTTTAGATTTTCTTAAAATAATATAAAATCAATTTGATAAAAATATTTAAAAATTATAAAATGATAATATATTAGAATATATGTCCGACTGATTCAATACTTATTATATAGATTATGAGATAGTACATTAAATTTTTTGTACTGGTACACCTCAATAAAATAAAGTTGATTAACAGAAAAATAAATATATGATTGAGACATCTCAGCACTTTTACTTGGAAATTATGTTCTAAAATATTATTGGGAAGATATAATTTTAATAACAATTTTGCTTATTAATCCGATAACTTTTTTTCTCTTTTATAGTGTATCTTTTTAGTTTCTACATCATGGTTGAAGGTTATTTAGCTTGTCTTATAGAATTTATGATTATATTAATTTTATTCTCAATTGGTCTTCAAGGTGGGTCAAGTTAATATTTAGGGTATTGAGATATATTTTTCTTTGATATCATAACTCCTAAAAAGGATATAGTATGTTTCACCAAAGATTGATAGGGTTTGAATAAGTGTGGATGTTATCCTTTTTTGACAAGAACTTTTTTTTTTGTAACGAACCTAGAAAAAGTATAAATCTAAATGTAATGTCTTGATTTATTATTCTTTCTTTTGTACTCATTATTATGCATGGACTCTCGATTAATTAAAAGAGTCATATATAGGTTATATCTAAGCACATTAGTACACAATATGATGTTATTCTCATAGTGTCATATCCACAAATAATTTAAATCATGATGAATTAGGAGAGACTGAAGTTTCCCAAATAAGGGAGATCTCATTAAAATACATATGACATAATAGTGCATGATTCTTCATTAGTATATACTTATATTAAGTTGATAATTAGGAAGGAGACTTGACTATTTAAGATTTAGAGTTATATCAAAAGAGAGAGATATACCCAACCTATTCAGATAAAAAATGAGCCTATTGAGGAGCTATGTGATCTTGTAGTCAATTCTTTTGATCTTGAGCTTTTGATCACTTTCTAAAAAAATAGAAGAGTCGTGCTTAGTATTTGATCTAATAGTTATTATCATACTATCATCTTTTTTTTTTAATTTTTTTTATATTTTATCTTGATGATACTAAAATATACAAGTTTCTTATTGAGATATTATCTTATTTTGAATGATATTAGTCACGATGGAAAAGATACTTGCATTTCACTTTAATAAGACTTGAGAATTAATATCACGAGCTTTAGGAAGATTTGTTGTTGGTTGTATGTAAGTATTTACCATGAAGACTAATCAATGGAAAGATAATTCGCCTTGAAGTGAGACTCATAACAAGTAAATTTATCCAAATATTTGGTAGACTACTAAGACATGTATTTTTTTAGTTATAAAATTGTTATCCATATGAATTTTTATTTATTTTGCAGTATTTCACAATTAAAGGATATACTAGCTAGATATGAAAAATATATTTTTTCATTATAATCTAGAGGATGAAGCATATATATAGCAATCACTTGACTTTTGAGCAGCATGTTCATATGTAATTTATAGATTGCAAAAGATATTATATGGTCTGAAATAATCATTAATAACCTAATTTACAAGATTTTTATATGCAAAGACTTTATGAGTTATATAAATATATTATTAATTTTTTTTATTCATCTAAATAAATTTTAATATTGAAATGATTTTGTTGAATTTTATAAGAATTTATTTTTATTATGAGAGATGAGAGCTATAAATCACCAAACTCAAAGAATACCTTTATACATAGTTTCAGATAAATAATTTTGAGAGACTCATTTTTTCTTAGCATATAAGTAACTTATTTTATGAGAAATATCATTGTGTCACATATAAGATATACATTTGATATTCACATAGAGTTGTGTCCTAGTAGACATTCTTATTTATTTAAGTATTTGCTTCATTCTTGATGCGACTCTTCCAATTGACCTATCACTTAGCTAGATTATCATGTAGTTAATCATTTTGATTTAGAACTTTTGATCGTTCTCTGGAAAAGATATATGAGCAATACTCAACAATTGATGTTATAGGTATTGTCATATTGTTATCTTATTTTTTATTTTATTTATTTCATTACTTCATTTGATAATATTAGGATGTGTAAGTTGCTTTATGAGACAACATCTAATCTAGGATGATTTTAGATATGATGAAAGAGAAATGCTCTTCATTCTAAAAGGACTTTAAAACTAGTCTTTTGATCTTCAAGAAGATTTATTATTGGTTACAAATGAATATTCATTATAAAATTAGATAAAAGTCAAAGTGATAATGATAAATATTTATGAGATATTTAGAAATAATATTAGCTCAATCTTCTAAAAATCATAATTAAATCATTCTTTGCTAGCTAAAATAATTGAGGATGAAATGAATATATTATCATTTACTTAGTAATACACTTGTAATTGCATAACAAGGCATAACAAGGCAAGTCATATTAATTGATTCTTTACATCATTAGTGAATATATTCGTTTCAATGAGAACTATATACTTTGTAAATGCATTAAGAACAATGATCCTACAAAAAAAAATTGATAATTGATAACAATGAAGAAATAATGATGATATTTATGAAAATGACAATAATTGACAAAAATTGATAGTAATTGTACTTAGTGATAGTCTAGGTTTTATTCACACTGAGTTACATCTTACATCTCTCTTGTTTTTTTGTTTTTATTATTGCCTATTTACTAATCACTTAAATACTAAGTATGAATACAATTAAATGACACTGTGACAATACATTATATCTCATGATAACATTGAAGACAATTATCCAATGTCTCAGAAATAATTGGAGTCACATTAACATGTATCATGTTGTGGGATGATTTTAGTTATAACAACATGTTTCATGTCAGGACAAGTTTGTGTCGCAATCAAAAGAATAAAATTGCAACTTTCACAAGTTTAAGTAGAACTTCAATATAGTTATGATGCAGAAGAACCATGTCGCAACCTCAACATGTCATGATGCATATTCTTTAGCTCATGACTTCCTTCTCCATGGTAGCTATCTTCCAAGAGTTTAAATGATATATGAGTCGATCCTTTTATTCTCTCACTTGAAAAAAATTTCATCAATCCTATCTTGCATGTGCACCATTGGAACTTCTCAATGTTCATTGGCTTCATCAAGTAATCTTCATAGTTTTCCTTCATATCAACTTTGTCATATCAAATTAAGTTCTTCTGAACTTGTTCTTTGATAAAATAGTATTGAATATTAACATGCTTTGTTCATGCATAAAATACCAAATTCTTTGCTAAGTGAATGGTAAATGATTATCATATATGAGCCTAATGTTCTTCTACTTAAACCCAATCTCAGCACATATTCACCCAATCCATTGCACATACCTTATATGAATATATATTCTTTTTTCACATTGTTATTTACCATGATAATCAGATAATAAGATATATAATTTTAAATCTGATATTTCATGAGCAGATGAAGCGCAAGTGGATTGTTCTTTATAAGGAAAAGAATTTAAGATGAAATTATTATTATATTATATATTTAAATAGTAGAATAGCTAGCAGACATTTTCACGAAGGTTTTAGAAAGGTTTCAATTTATCTTTCTTTTCTCTAAGTTTAGTATTATGTGCATGCACATACTAGTTTGATTTAGAGTGTTATAATTTTCTTATTATTTTTTTTTTTTTATATATTTTTGATGGGAGCATCTTATCAGCGGGTTGTCTCAATCTTGTTTGACTATTATATAAAGATATTTGATATATTAATTTTTATAGCATATTATTTATATTCATTTTTAGTATTATTTTCTAACATCAATATTTAGGGATGCCAATTCTATTTTTAGAAGGTATAAGATATCTTGTATCTTTAATTAATGATTATTCTAGAAGATATTTTTAATTTTCAAAATTTTTAAATGTGTCTAGAGTTTGAATATGAAAAAAAAAGTCAAGTATTTGAAAATAGATAATGTATAAAACATATTAGTATTGAATTTGATAATTAAAAGTATCAAGAAGTAATACATAATGATATACACTCCACAATAAGATGAAATAACATTGTGCATTAATAAAATTTACTTGAATAGACAAATATTTTATTAAGAATAACGAAGATGTTAAGTTATAATTTGTAGAAATCAAAATTAATTATTTTATGATCTCAATTACTATTAATTACAATTGCTTGAATACATTGATAAAGATGTGAACTAGTAAGCAAACTAATCATTTTCACTTACATTGATTCAAAAGTCTTTTGTTATATTATTTGTAATACTTAAGAAAAATCAAAATTGAATTCAAAATTCATAAAGTACATATTTTTGATGTGTTGATGGGGCAAAAGCATATTACTTGTGGGATCCATTACTTATAAGCTTATCTTGAGCAGAGATGTTATTTTTAGACTTTGACAATGACTTATTATAAAGAAAAAAAAAAGATATCATAAAGACTAAGTTTTATCAAAAACAAATAGTTAGAATAGGAACTACAATAGCATAATGAACAAGTATTAAATGAGTCTAAGATATTTGAGGTATGAAGATCAACTCTTGAAAAAAAGAGAATTAATTTAATATTTAAAGTATACCATGAAAAAATTGAATCTCTTCATAAAATCAAGACATGTTATTTTGTTTTATTACCATATTGAAGAAAGATCACTGGAAATAAACATGTCTACAAGACCATGTGTATTAGATGTGCTTTATATTAAAGGTAGTTTGATGTGAAAATTATATTTTTTGGATAACCTGAAATAGAAACATATTTATTCTAATCAGATACTATTGAAAAAAAAATGATAGTTTTGTTTGTAAGTTGAATAAATCTCAATATAAGCTCAAATAAACACTAATAGTGATATAAAAGATTTGATTCATTTGTTATGAGTTAAGGGTATGGTTGACGAGAGAGTTTGATATGAAATATCTTAGATAGACAAACAAGATTTTTAATGATATAAATTTACTAAAATGAAAATAATTAAAAGATTAGACATTCACAAACAAAGTAAATTGTGAAAGTATTGCGATACTTTAATGCAAGATTGTAAGTCAATTTTAACTCTTATTTAATTTTATATTATTTATAAGTATGAGTCTTAGTAATGAAATATATAAGATAGAAATATCTCAAGTATCATATGCATTACATGTATACAATTTATATTTATTATAATTTGTACAAGATCAAATATTAAACAAACAATAAGTTGATACATAATGAATTTTATTAAGAACATTAAAGTATTGTACAAAAAATTTTGATATCTGTTAAAAATACTACAAATATTATAATATTTTATGTAGGATCATATTTTGCTGATAGATATTATGTTGATTTTGATTATGCAAGAAATATTAATAATAATAAGTCAATTACAAGTTTTTGGTCTTCATGAGTTTTAAAATTATAATGTATTATGAGTTGTGACTATTTTTGCTACAGATATAGAATATATTATAGATACACAAGTATAAAGAGATTGAACATAATCAAAAAAAGATTATTTTATTTTGTTATAGTTAAAATATATTTAATTATAATATTATTTTGTATGAAAAAAGTTAGAAGAAGAAAATGTAAATATATAAAAAATTTATATGAAAGACAACTTATAATTGCACTAACAAAGTTTTTAAAAAATTAGTTTACATGGTATTGATCATATATTAGCCTAGAGGTGAAAAATGTTAAATGGATGCTGGGCTGGCAATGGCATGACCTAGTTTTTTTGTGACTCAATTGGGCCACTATGCCGTACAAGTCATTTTCAACTTGTCTTCGTCTCCCACAAAAAGCAAGTCACCATCAACTTGTCTCTCCTAAATATGTTTGGTTTTTGTTTTGGAAATAAATTCTGACTTTTTCTAATATGTGCATTTTTTCTATAATATGTGCACAATATGAAAAATCTCGTGTCTGCATGTATTTCGTCCAAGCACATATTGAATGGAGTAAGGAATTTTTAATTTCTGTAAAGTAGTAACAACGGTTTTGTTGCCACAAACTGCTACACCACCACACACACACAACACCTAGCACAATTGGTAGTAACAATGATAAAAGTTATCAATCTTCATTAAAAGTTTCAACCCCATAGGCTCTTATATATATATATATATACATATATATATTTGAGTAATTCTTGATCACAATAATTTTTTATGAAAAATTAAAAATGGAGCTTTAAGAAGAATTGATTTATGATCCATATAAATATATCATGAAACTATTGAAAAAAATGATAAGTTTGAAATTTTATCTTTATGTTTACTTTGCACATAAAGATCTAATAAGTTTTTGGAAAGAATATGATGATCAAGGCCAAGGAGGCTGTATTACATGATTAATTATTTAAATTTTGTTTTTTTTTAGTTTGTATAATTATATAATTTAATTTAAATTTAATTATTCTGTATATTCACTTTATTCTTAATATCCATGAAGTAACTGAATAATGAGTAGCTAATAACGTTTCATTTCTATATTTGTAAAGGTTTGCAATTAAATTGTCAAACCTTAGATGTTCCATATCAAAATGAGAAATAAATTTGAATATATTTGTGAATAAAACATAAGATATTTGTTTGATTTTGTATATCAATTTGGTTCTCTATTGCAAAACCATCAAATTGCATTGATATACTTATGAGAAATTCATTAAAGTTCATCACCATCAATCAATTCTTATCTAATTACTTGTGATTGACATATTCATGAATACAACCAAATATTTGAGATAGTATAAGTTTTCCATAATTATTTTTTATATAATAATTTAACTTTTTTTTTCTAAGTTTTTGCCAATTCATAATAATAAGAAAAATAAATTACAAAATAAATATTTAAAAAATTGGATGTACATAAAATATGACTAAACATATATGAAAAAATATAATTAATAAAAAAGTATATATGTTATTTCCCTAACACCCATTGATAATAGTGATGAGTGACTAATAAGAAAAATGGTAAAAAAAAAAATACAAAATGACATGAAGTGGAAGATGATTTAGTTTGTGACATTGGTATACTAATATGAAGTGATCTTGCAAGACCTATCGAAGGGAAGGAGACTATATTTCATACTAGTTGATGGGAGATCATGTGTCATGCCTGTACTAGGTATGATAACTTCTAGTTCAATTACCATGTTTTATCTTTCATCAATAGATGAGTATGAGAATGTAAATAATTTATTAGTGGATCAGAACATAGTAGCCCATCCAAGTGATAGAGTTGGCGAATGATTTTTTTAAATTTTATATAATTGGTAATATATTTTATTTTTTGTATGTATTCTATTGTGTTTATATTTTTTTTAATATCTTGTTATTTATTAGAATTATTTTATATGTTCTTGATATGTTTTATTATTATTTTATCATAATCATATATTACGTTTATTTCATTAACATTTAAATTAATATATATGTTAAAAACTAAAAATAATTATTACATATGTTTATATTTAATAATCTTTTATAAAAAAATTATGATGTGCCATGGTGCCTAAGAAACGCCTCATATATAATAATTATTAGATTATCTATATTCAATTTGTACCTAATACTTTTTTAAATTATGGTGCTTAAGTACTAAGAGGGTTTTAGTTTTTTTTTTAAGTTGAATATTTTCATATGTACACAAATTTAAAGATGAGTAATGAGATTTTATATATATTTACACATTTAACTTGTATGTGTGATTATATAAATACTAATATATTAGTTATAATATTTTTGAAATTAAATATATTTAAATGAAATAGTATTTAAAAAACTGATCACTTGGGAAGTCATTGTATTGCATGCATGCATATGTTAGATGTAATATATTTGTGTAATGACAAGTATTTTTATTTAAGGATAGTGGGTCTTAGATTTGAGACTCATTTGATGTGCCTCTTCGACTTTCAATGATAAGACTGTCGATATATTTACTTTTTCCAAACTTCGTGCTAAAATGAAAGTCTTGTATATTATGTACAATCTTCATATATATATTCAACATTTACTTAATTTTTGAAATATTTATTTTGTATTTGCTATATTTAATATATGATTACATAAATATTAATATATTGAATCTCATAATAACTTCAAAATTAAATATGTTTGAAGAACAAAAGTACTATGATGACTAATCAATTAGGAAATATTTGTATTGCAAGTATTTATTAGAGATCATTCCTTGGTATGATATCAAGTATTTTTATTCAAAATTTTAAACTTATCAGACGTTGTCTCTTTGTTTTTGAGAGTAGAATAATCGAGATATTAATCTCTTTTAGATTATACATTAAAATATAAGTCTTGTGCACCATGTATGATTTCTCCATATATAATGAGTATTCATAGTATTTTGATGAGTGATTCTTTTTCACTTTTATTTTGGTGTAAGTTTGATCATGATATCAATTTTTTTTTGCATGATGTTTCAAATTCAACACTCCCAAAAAAGTAGATCAAATTTTAGGAAGGAATAATAACATATCTATATCTGATGTTTTTTATGTTGTGATTTGATAAGATGATGAGTATTTTTGTTCAAGGGTATGTATTTGATTTGAGACTTATTAAATATATTCACTAATTTTTGGGAAGTAAGATTGTTGAGATATTAATCTCTTTTAGATCTCGTATAAAGTATGAGCCTTTTATATTTTTCATGTTATATTTGAAAATATTTTAATTGATTGTTTTTCCTCCCAAAATAGGTGAACATACACCTACCCCATGTGTTTGATGGATCCACTAGTTTGAGGCATAATGTTTATTATTTTGGTTTATATAATTTTTTTATGCATTTATCAGACTTGGATAACTAGGTAAAGGAATGTTCATAGATTAGAAACATATCATTTAAATTAGTATTCTAGATTGCAAATGTTATGCCATATCTATTATTTATTACTCTTAAATTAGCATCCAGGTACTGTAAATTTTTTCTTCATGGTTTCAAAATTTTTTCGTATTAATATTTTGACATGGAAGCCAATGTAAAAGGATAATCTTATTATTGTTTCTCCCACAATATGGATGCAAAGCTTTTTAAGCCTCTTAAAATAGTATCTAATGTATTAATTATGAATTAAACTCATCCTGAAGATATATTCCAAGAGACATTAAGTAATTCCACGTGACCAACCATAATTATTTATTAAAGGCTCACCTTAGATGTACCAAAAGCTCTGTGTCAATTGCTTACTCATTCACAAAGTGACGTTGTCCATGTGGTGGCCTCATAATTAACACTATTGTGAGACTCACCTTGCTATGCTATATTTCATGCTTTTATATTGACTATTTTTGTTATATCCCAGGCTTATCAGGATAGTAGTTCCAACCCTCGGTTGGTTTGTGCAGGGTAGGTCAATACATATTTTTTTCATAGAATAGTCTCTGACTAGTGATAAGTTTTTTCAAATACAACAATATCGCATGTTTGAATTTCAAAGAAGGATCACCTTTAATATACTGATACTCTCATATTGGAGCACTTGTACATTTTTACTCTAATCCATCAGTATGTTTGATATTCAATAAGATTTTTATCTACGATCACGAATGCACATAAATCCACCCGCTTAATATCTTGTACATACTCGTGCATTGTATCTTTTATCGATCTCTTTCAAAAATTACCACTCTGCATGAGCTTTAATTTATTAAAATCTCCATTGATTTCTTGGGTCAGAAAGGACTTCTACCCTTAAAGCTTTAATTCATTAAAATCTTTATTAGGTATATGATTTCCTAGGGTCATGAAAGCAACAAATATATCGAAACTTTCACCCCTTGTAGGAAAACACGTTATGCATTACTAGAGAGCAATTAACACTTTCATTCTGAAGGAACATAATTTTTGTTGTTGTAATTTTACAAGCGATTTCATTAGTTACTGTATATTTGTAGGAGAGATAGACTTTCGGTCACCAAGATTAATAGAAGACAACACTTCTTATTGACACTTCTTAATAGGCCTCCAATCAATGGTAACAGGCCCCCAATCAAGTTTTACTACACCAGGAAGAAGTATGGCTTCCATAGGGCTGGATCGGATTGATGGGCTGAGCATGAGTGTGATTAGTGGTGACAACCCAAAAAAAGAGAAATGTCTTTTTTGGGCTGAGTAGCAAGTTATTTATGAGAATCATGTTAAGTTGTGGGGTGGTTTGCAGGAAAAAGAGGAGGGAGAATATTTTTTGTATCGAGTGGATTGGGAAAGAAGGCAGCCTCTCAAACGTTGCTGGGTTGCTGATCCTACCAATTTGGTATCAGAGCCGACAAATTCAAGATCGTGATTATGGGTAATGACCAAAACCCAAATGGAGGCGAGAATCGAGACCTTGGAAGTCGATGGGAAGGAGACTAAGAAGCAGATGGTGGAGATAAATTCTTTCTTGGTGCTGGTGATGCAGCAACTCAAAGAGGTGCAACATGGTCTTCAGGTATTATCAACCCAAATGACAGCATACTTCCTCCTACAGAGTTCAGTTCGGCTCGTTCTGGGGCTGTAAATCTCATGGATTTTTTCAAAGGAGCAGATCAAGTGCTTCTGGTGAAGGGAGTCGATTGAGGCTGGGAGGAGAGGCACCCACGAAAGTTAGAACTTCTGTTATTCGATGGTGAGGGCCTGAATCTTGGATCTTCTGGGTGGACCGATACTTCTCTCTTTAAATCGCTTAACCGAAATGGAGAAATTGGAGGCGGCTGGAGTTTGTTTTGAGAGGGTGGCCCAAGCTTGGTTGAGATTTGAAGAACGAAGTCATGCTTTTACTTCCTGGGAGGAGCTTAAAAAACAATTGCTCAAAAGGTTTGTTGGGGTGCAAGATGGATCTATCCTCTATCTTTTCCTTCCTGTCCAACAACAAGGTTCAGTGGCAGAGTATCGAGCTCGATTTGAACACCTCACAGCGTCTTTAGGTAAATTGTAAGAAGAGACCATGTCTGCTGTTTTTATGAATGTGCTAAATGAGAAATTTCAGGCGGAATTGTTGGTGATGAATCTCATAGGCTTGATAGGGATGATGGATAGGGCTGGTAGGATTGAGGCCAAGAATGAAATAGTAGCCTCAGCCCATACAGCCAAAAACACTAAAGACCTTCATTTAAATTTAACAAAGAGTGAGCCCAGAACCATTTCTTGGGTTAAAAACAAAAACACAAGCTCAAGCCTTTACAACCCAAATACTCTTACAAACAGCCCATCCCTTAATAATAAAGACTCATACACTCATCTTTACATCACCTCTGGTGATTATCGGAACCATGCACCATGAAGCTTAGAGGGGAGATACAAGAGAAAGAGGTGGTAATCTTAATCGATTGTGGTATCATCCATAATTTTATTTCCCAGCCGGTGGTGGAGTTGTTGCAGATACCATGGCAGGAGACGTCATAATATGGAGTGGTAATTGGTTTGGGAAAGCAGATAAGGGGAATGAGTGTTTGCAAGGGAGTGGCCTTGCAGTTGCAGGGCCTCACCATTGTTGAAGATTTTCTACCATTGTCTTTGGGAAGCTCCGATATGATTTTAGGGTTCAAATGATTAGCTACTTTGGGAGAAACGAGAGATGATTGGAGGAAGCTTACCATGACCTTCGAGTTGGGAGGAAAGAGGGTGATTTTGCAAGGAGACCTCAGTCTGACTAAAGCTAGAGTTTCCTTGAGAACTATGAGAAAGAAGATGCAAAAAGAGAAAATGGGGCTGATGGTTGAGTTGTATCAATTGACGATGAATCATAAAAATTCTGAGAATGTGACTCCAGAGGTGCAGCAGATCTTATGTGAATTCCAAGATGTATTTGCACAACTCACCTCTCTTCCCCCATTTCGAGGTTATGACCATGCAATTGTGCTCAAGGAAGGAGTAGGGCTAGTTAATGTGCAACCATATAGAATTCCCATACCCTTTTTCAAGTTAGTTTCAGAAATGTTGGCTGTAGAGATGGAAGTTAGTATTTTTGTGTGGATTATTGGGCATTGAACCAAGAGTCATGGTTCCAGATAGATTTCCAATACCCAATATAGATGAGTTGTTGGATGAACTTCATGGTGCAAGGGTGTTTACCAAATTATATCTCAAATTTGGGTATCATCAAATTAGAGTGAAACCCAACGATGTGCGAAAACAATCTTTCGCATGCATGAAGGTCATTATGAATTTAGGGTGTTGCCGTTTGGATTAACGAATGTGCCGGCTACGTTCCAAGTTCTTATGAATTCCATTTTTAAAGGGGTACTTCGGAGGCATGTATTAGTATTCTTTGATGACATTTATGTGCCGTGCTAACCATCCTGCGTGAACATAAATTATATGCCTACATCAAAACATGTTGTTTTCTCAGCCAAAATTGGAATATTTAGGCCAAATCATCTCAAAAAAAGGGGTGCCTGCTGATTTGGAGAGAGTCAAGGCTATGAAGGAATGTCCTCTTCCTTTGAAACCAAAAGAACTAAGAGGATTTTTAGGATTGGTCGGCTACTATCGCTGTTTTGTTTGAAATTATGGAAAAATTGCAGCACCCTTGACAAAACTCCTTAAGAAAGAGGGGTTTGAATGGTTAGACAAAGCCACCCAAGCTGTGAATTTGTTGAAGGCAGTAATGAAGGAAGTCCTTATTTTATCATTACCAGACTTTAATGAACCATTTGTGCTGGAAACTAATGCTTCCGGGATTGGTTTGGGCACGGTCATGTCTCAAAAAGGACGCCCCAAGCACAGTCTGGTACCTTGGCTCGAAGGAATGGTATTTTGGCATGACCCCAACCGTGCCTCCCCCCCCTCCCAAGCACGACCTGGAGTTGGTTCTGTCTCTCCAGCCTGAGCCCGATTATTGGTTCTAGAAGCTTTGGTTTCTGGAACCTGTGATCGTTTGGGTCTGTTCGAAGGTCGAATTAATCCAATGGTCCAAAAAAATCATGTTTTAAAATTTTGGCTATTGGATTTTGGCCCCAACGGCTAGGAGGTAGAATTCAATGGCCTTGGGGATTCTGCCCCTTAAAATTATTTAAAAACTTCAAGAAAATATAATAAAAATTAATTTAAAAAAAAAACTTTTTTTCAAATCTATATAACCTTTCTTCTCCCCTAATTAATAAATTATAACTTATCTATCTCTTTTTCTCGTAATTTTTCTTCGTCTCCTCTCGTCTCTCGTCTCTCTCTCTCTCTCTCTCTCTCTCTCATTCTCTCATTTTATTTTGATTTTTGGGACTCGGGTGTGGAGTGCGACCTATCGATTGTGGTGTGGACATTAAAGGACAAATGAAATTTTATGCATTATGGGTATGCATTTTTAAATTTTATTTAGCTAAGTTTTATTTTTTATTTTAGTTAAAACTTTAAGCTTTAAGAGTTTACTTTTAGTTTAATTAATATTAATTAATATATAATTTAAAAAACATTAATTACAATATAATTAAAAAAAATATAAAAAATTAATTTGGTAAATAGTAATTTTAATTATGATAATAAAATTAATTTAAATGTAAACATAGAAAATTATAATATAGATAACGAAAATCCTACAGGAAAGGTCCGAGACTATTGAAATTTTGGTTTCTTCAGTTGTCTTGATTCAAACATATAAAAAATAAAAAATTATAAGAATATCAATAGTTTAGACTCACTTTAATATAATACAAAATTAAAAAATTAGGAGTATTGAAGAAGAATTGTCACAATATAAATATTATAAAAAAATATTAACTTATAAGAGTTCATGTGGGACTGAGCATTTTAAGAGGCATACTGAACAATGCAATAAAAAACATGTATTAGATTCTAGTGAGAGGCTAGATCCAGTTTAGTCTAAATGTTGATTTATTTCATATACTACAACTAGTTAGGGAATGAAATCATTACCAAATTAATCATCACGATGAGTGTTTTGGTTAGATTTTTAGAGGATCCAAGGATAGTCACTATCATATAGACTTATTTTCAGCCTGGATATCATAGGATTCCTAGGTCTATGTCTAGGAATTACATACTACAATACTATAACTTTAAAAAAATAATAATTAATAAATTTAGGAATTATAGTGGAGTTGTGTCTGTGACGTTTGATATATGGATTAGTCACGATGTATCTTATGTATATCTTACCTCCCACTATGTAGATTCTAAATTGATTCTAAATAAAAAATATTAAGATTCTCAGAGATATTTTGTTCTCATGATTATCCGGTCATTTATGAGTACATGATGAGAATATTTAAGGAATATAATATTCAAAATAAAATATATTTTATCATATTCGATAATATAATAAAGAAGTAGACATTAACATATTTGTTAGGACTATTAGAGACGAGTTATTAGAAGAGATTTTTCATATTAGATACATGTATTACATCATTAATCTTATATGTACAAGATGAGATGAAGGTTCTTTCTCATGCTTTAGAAAATATATGTAATTTACTGATATTTTTTTGTATACATCGCAGACAATAGGAGTTTGGTACTATATGTTTGTTCGTGGGTCTAAAGAAAAATAAATTTTAATCGGATGTAAAACATCATTGGAATTATTTATCTTATGTTGGAGTCGTGTTAGATATGAACACATCATATCTGATTACGTCAATTGTAAGAGAAACGAACTTATTATTGACGACATTGACTGAGATATAAAAATTTTATTAATGAAATCTTGAAAATTTTTTATGATATGACGAACATGTATTTCTTAGTTTATACTCACACTACTTACATTGTACTCAAGTACATATGTAATATTAGTTGCATGTTTAGAAAGTTTAGAGGTGATATGATAATTAACATTATAATTATAGAGCTAATCAAATACTTAAAGTATTAGTCTACCATTTTATCTCTTTATTATCTAGTTACCTGCATGGACCCTAGGATTAAGATGAAAGAGATAAAGAATATTTTGACATACATATTCTCGTGCATAAATTAGGAAGGTCAACCTGAAGAATTTATTCACGAGATGATGACTGAACTCTTTCCATATTATGACATAGATTTCATATTCAGAGTTGATAACTTTTTTATTCAGTTAGTAAGAGAGAAACGATGAGGTGGACCGTAGAATAGGAGCTAGTTATCTCGATACTTAGATATTGATTACTGCTCAATTCTATCACATAACAATAATAAAAAATTTGATATTTTATAGTAGTGGAAATCATATAAGTTCACTTATCACTTACTATCTAAGATGACACGGGATCTATTGACTCTTTCGGTGTTGAGTATAGTATTTGAGTCTGTTTTTTCTATTATAATATATGTAATTTTTGATATGAGATTGATATTATGATTAGATATTGTTGAAACATTAATATGTATGAAGGATTGAGATGATTTGAGTTTAGACATTCAGGATAGTGTTTAGATTGCAAGAAAAGAAGATGAGTTGGTTATTGATAATAATTCGTGCAACATTGATGATGATTGATGATTGATGAGATTGACGCATTGATGATTGAGCTGAGTGCCTGAGCGCCTGAGCTTACTTTACTACATACAACCTATTAGTGATACACTGCTACTGATATTATTATTGATTATACGCTGATGAGATTTATTATTTTTATTTATTATTTTTTTGATTATTTTTGTTTATTTTTCTTATCATTTTACCTTGAGATTTATTAATTCAGATATTTATATTTTTGTGATTGACACTGGTTTAATGTTTTATATTAATGAGTTTATCTTTGATGTATTATTTTTTATCTTTTAATTATTTAATCCTGGTCTTATTTTGTTAGTTATTTTATATTTTTTATGTATTTTTAGTTGTGAGTTGTTAGTTGTTAAAAATTACTTGTTAGTTTTTAGATATTAGCTATTTATTTTTTATTAATTTAATTAATTAAAAATAAATTTATTAATTAATTTAATTTTAGGATTAAAATTTAATTTTTTTAATAATTTTGAATTTGGGATTAACAATTTCCAAACTGCCTAAATCTTGGCCGAACTTGGCCCAAACAGGCTTGATCCGTCAATGCTATGCATGACTTGACCAGAAAAAGTTACAAATTGGGCCGGCAGGCTGTGCTGGGTTGGCTCTGTTGAAGTTGTGCCGGGTCATCCTGGCCTGACTCGTTTGACACCTCTAATTGGCTCTTATTGTTAGTAGGACTCCAATTAATTGTAGCAGGCCCTAATCAAGTTTTAATACATCAGGAAGATGTATGGCTTCCAGAGGTCTGGGATTGATGGGCTGAGCAGGAGTGTGACTAGTGGTAATGGAATCCAAGACTTTTATTATTGCTTTGTTGTTTATCTTTTTCGGGCTGAATGGCAAGTTAGTTATGGGAATCATGTTATGTAGTGGGGGTAGTTTGCGGGAAAAAGGGGGATGGAGAATATTTTCTGTATTGAGTGGATTGGAAGAGAAGGCAGCCTTCCAAATGCTGTTGGGTTGCTGATCCTACCAAAATCTTCATCAGGGATGTGGTTTCCTAGAACCGTGAAAGGAGTCTCTATTCACTATCACTTTATCTTTGAAAGTAATACATATAGCAAAACTTTTGCCCCTAGTAGGTAAACACATGTTATGCATTACTAGAGAGCAATTGATACTTTTTTTATTCTGGAGAAATATGAGTTTTCTTGTTGCAACTTCATACGACTTTATCAACTAATGTGTATTTGTAGGAGAGAGACTTTCAGCTACAAAGATCGATAGAAGATAATACTCCTTGTTGATAATCTTCTGTACCTACTTTGATATCATTTGTAAGAACGGTATCAAGTATATTGAAGATAATGTTTGATTGAATATCAAACATGCTAAAGATACTCTTCTTGTCTTGTCTTGTATTAGGCATTCCCCACAAAACATACTATTCCCAAACTCTTCTCCCTCTCACAAAACATATTCTTCTTGAACCCCACACACACACACAGGCACACACAAACGCACCAGATAACTTTTTTTTAAAATCCTCTCATAAATCATGTAATTTTTAAATACTCATTCTTACTCTTAAAAATTATAAATAATATATTAGATGTCTTAAAATTTTACATGTTTGATTGTTGAAATCATATTATTTATTTTAGAATTCTGAATGCTAAAAATATTAGATGTCTTAATTTTTATACTAATTATATTAATTCTTATAATGATAAAAATACTAATTATATTTAATTTTAATGTTTGATATATTTTAATATTAATTGTATTTTATTAATAGATAAAATATAAATAATATTTAATAAAAATATATAGTATATATATATATTAGGTAAAATGTCTCACAAAAAATACGGCTGAATTGTGCATCAAGACCCAAAAAGTATTTTATGCTTTAATGTGTTTTGCTCTTTAAATAACTATATGACTAATAATTTGTTATAATTTAGTCTTTTTTTTTTGTTTTTTGCACGGGTAAGAACCACTCATATCCACCAATGGATTGCATCAATTGTGTATTTTAATAATTTCTTATGATTTAATTTTTTATGTATTTTAATTACTTGTATTTTATTAATAGATAAAATATAAATAATATTTAATATAAATATATAATTTTTATATATATTAGGTAGAGTGTATCTCACAAAAAATATATGGCTTAATTGTGCCTCAATGCTCAAGAAGTCTTTTATGCTTTAGTATGTTTTGCTTCTCAAATAACTATATGATCAACTAATAATTTGTTATGATTTAGTTTTTTTTTTGTTTTGCAGGGGTATGAACCACTCATATCCACTAATGGATTGCATCAATTGCATATTCTCATTTTCTTCCTTGCCGTCTTTCATGTTGTGTATAGTGCTGTCACTATGATGTTGGGGAGGCTAAAGGTCAGTAAAATCTTCATTTTTAATATTTATTATCAATCATATATCATCTATTAAGATACTATGGTGAATATTATGAATTTCTAAATCTGCTGATAATAGTTTATTTTTTATTTTCGTTTTTCAGAGTTTCTTTCCATAATACATTACACTTTTTATTTTTTGCTTTGCCTCTGCATGAGACAGATTCGTGGTTGGAAGCACTGGGAACAAGAAACATCATCTCATCATTATGAGTTCTCAAAGGGTAGCTCCCTCCCCTCCCCCAATCTTCAAGAGATGTTCACTCATAATAGTTTCTCTTTTTTCTTGCTCGCATTAAGAGGCCCAACATGTGTTTTTATGATTGCTGCTGATAATGTGCTTATTTTCAGATCCTTCAAGGTTCAAGCTTACTCACGAAACATCTTTTGTAAAAGCTCATACAAGTTTTTGGACCACAATTCCAGTCTTTTTCTATATTGTAAGAGTTCTTATATTTGAAAAGCTTTCAGTTTCAGATGCAGTCCCTCAAAGGGAAAACAGTCTTACTGTTTGTGGCACTCATAATCAACTTGAATTTAATGTTGCAATTTGCAAACACTCATTTTTTTCATGCAACTGAAGTTATCACCTTTGAAGATTATTCACTTAATATTGGAAAATATTCAATTATAAAAGCAATGACCTTCAATTTCATCTCACCGAATTACTTTTGACTAGAGGTGTCAAATGGGCTCAGCGGCCCGGGCACGGTATGTTTTGTGGAATAGTGACTCTCTATTCTAGTTGGAGGTTCACGTAGAACTACTGAGGTATTAGGACAAGTATATATTTAGATGTATTTTTTTGATTCTTACCATTTCTAGTCACTAAAAAATAACTCATACTAAAAAAAATATTAGTATCTACTCAAATTTTATTAATCTCAGATGAAAAATATTTATATCCTCTTTATATATTTGAGTTTCTAAGAAAGATACATTACAAGATATTGGTTTTCAATTTATTTTATTATAAGGAGATAATGTGAAAAAAAATAAGTATTCTAAAAATTTATGAGATAGGTTAAATATTTTCTCTCTAAGATATACAATCTGAAAGAGTATATCCTATGAAATGATAGAAAAATATATTCAATTAATGATATAATTTATGCTTGAAATTGGATCTCTCCAAAAATGGATCTGAATACTTATCCCAAATTGGAGTATCCAAAATATTTTAATTAGATATTTATTCTTTTTTTTTGACTATTCTATTTTATGAGGAGATATAATCACAAGAAGTTTGGTATATATTATATAATTCATATATTAAGTATTAAACATATCTGACATGTATTCTAATTAATTATAATTTTTTTTAATATTTTTATTAAATTAATTTTTTATTATTTTATAAAATATTTAAAAAATAATATATATCTATGATTTATAACAAAAAAAATATTCATGCCTATCATAAGTTATTATCAATAAAGATGTTGAAATACTTAAAGTTCTATTTGATTATTTTTCTATTAGGTTATCATATATATGAGTGTACTAGGTCAAATAAGTTTCTATTTTAAGCTGATGCATATGATTAGACATTGTTGTATGCGTTTAAAATTGACTTGTCTTACATTGCATGGTAGAAATATGTTTAAGACTAAGCTATCATGTTCTCAACTTGACTCATAATGAATAATCAAGTTGGGGTACAAATAAAAGTTTAACATAATCAAACATATAGAAGAAATTTCTTCTATGGGAGAGAAGATATATAATCAATCATATTATATTTTAAATAAAATCTTTCTTAGAGTCGTTCGATGTTATAAATACATATTAGTAGATGAAAAAATAAATTCATAATTGTATTGTCTGAAAAATAACTCTAAAAATATACTAACAGTATAATTCAGAATAAGTATAACATGATCGAGAAACAAAGAATTAATTTGAATACTATCATATATAATGATTTTAAAAGATTTGTTATTAATTATAATAATATTTTTAGATTATAAAAATTAATAAATATAATTTGATTATCTTTGAAATAAGTACTGATTTTTTCCTTGATGATCCAAGAGTCTAAGTAGTTAGTATAAGTAACAAAAGTATAATACCTGAGAATTAAGAATTATTTACTATTGGTTTAGGGAGCAATTTTATATATCTCTTTAATAAGTATCATGAATCATGATAGATGAATTACATATAATATTTTGTCTTCTTTCTAGAAATAATTTATAATAATTATTTTTGATGTGATATATCCTTTTATATTATGCACATAAAAATGAGGTTCTTCTTCATCTATTTTTTCTCTGATAATCTTTTTTCATACTTAATTTACTAATTGAATTCGGGACTTCTAGGAAAAATATACTACTGAAATGGAATATCTGTTTTTTTAATAGACAATAACTCTAATTTGGAAATTTTCTTACTACCAAATATCATAAAATCCTCAAAGTTAGAAGATCAATTATAGGTTTTGGAAATCCCTAAATTGATTTATAATACATTATTATGCAAAATAATGCACAACCACACACAATTGTGCACCACCAACACTCCACCATCACTACACCACCACTCCACCCCCTCTCCACCGCTGCCATATTCTTCTGTGCATGGCATCAACCCAGTGAGCCTCAATGTTAGTAACTGTGCGCCAACTATGCACAGTAAAGGTGCATAGTAGTTGTCTGCCATTTTTCTTTTGTGGGTTTGTAACCCTTCACTCATACGCACGACTATAATGTCATATAGAAATTTAGGAGAAGAATAAACTTAATACTCAATCTATAAAAAAAACATACAATACTCGTATATAATGGATAAATCCTATTGGGGTAGTTCCAAGTTGGGTGTTCTTATGAATACAATATAGAAAAAAAGAAAAAATATAATAAACTGCAAAAAATATATATATAATAAGCTGAAAGAGAAAAAAAAAATGCAACACTTCTAATATCCGGAGGAAGCTGATAGGAGGGAGAAGGGATGATGGGGCTGTTGCTCTTAATAAAAGGGCCTGCATGTTGGTACGAGTTCCATGCTCCCTGTTCAATTTGAATAAAATAGTTTACTTATACCGAACCACTAAAATATCAGATCACTTGGCAAGTTCTCATGTTGCATGCATGTATTGGAGGTCGTGCCTTGGTGCGATGGTAAATGTATTCGTCCCATGGTGATAAGTATCTGATTTGAGACTTATCAGACATAATCTTTTTTGATTTTTAGAGATAAGACTATTTAGATATTAATTTTATTTCAGATCTCGTGCTAAGCAGAACTCTTGTGCATTGGGTGCAAGTACGACCTCCATCTCTGCTTGTGTCGAAAGCAAATCTTGTGGGTTACAAAGTGTCTTTTTGAGTGGTTTTAGGTGGCCAAGGATGATAGTCCCCTTTGTAAAATGCTGTGTTTTGCAAGATACTTCCTTGCCAGGCTTCTTTTCATGTTGGATCTGGATTGATTCTCGCGTGCAGCTGTAGTTGCCAGATAATGGAAATAATAGCCTAGTAACCCATTTTATGGTTTTTTGTGTGTGTGTGTGCGTGCGCGTGATCTAGGGATGTTTTTTCCGGCAATTTTTTAGCTCTGTCAGCAAGGTTGACTATTTGACACTGCGCAATGGATTTATAACTGTGAGTTTTCCAGTCATCATGCATTCTGATGTTGGTTATTTCCAGTGATAAATAATTTGATGATGGACACTGTCGTTCTGTAGGTTCATTTAGCGCCTGGAAGTAAATTTGACTTCCAAAAATACATAAAGAGGTCATTAGAGGATGATTTTAAGGTAGTTGTTGGTGTTAGGTAATTTCCCACTGGTACCATTTCATGCTATTCCACATTGCATGCATCACTGCTGCGTCATGTAGCCTGAAATTGGTTTGTTGGCAGCCCTATCCTTTGGTCATCCTTCGTCATCTTCTTGCTGCTAAATGTTAAAGGTAACATTATACATTTTGGAAGCAGAATGTGCACCGGCAAGCTGTTTTCACAGAAGTGACTCGTGGGTTTTAATTTGCAGGCTGGCAAGCACTGTTTTGGGCTTCTGTAATTCCTGTCGTTGTGAGTGACCCTTGCTGACTTTGTGTTTTTATCGTGCAAGCAAAAGTCAGTGTGCGGACCATTCCCGTTGTTGCAGGTCCTCCTAGCTATCGGAGCAGAACTGCAAGCTGTCTTGTCGAAGATGGCTCTTGAAATTACAGAGAGGCATGCTGTTGTGCAAGGAATGCCACTTGTTCAGGGATCCAATAAGTATTTTTGGTTTGGTCGGCCACAACTAGTTCTTCATCTCATCCATTTTGCTTTGTTTCAGGTTGGTAGCATCTTATCCAATAATTATTGTAATGTTCTTCATGATGCATACAAATATTCTAGCGGGTATAGATAGGAAGAGAACTGACTTTTGACACCCCGAGCTCATAGGAGCACTCCTTGTCTAGTGAGGGAGGGAGGGGGAGAGAGAGAGAGAGAGATGTTGTGTTCAACATTCTCTCCATTGTCTTATCCAATAGTATTCTCTGAAGAAGAAGATATCATGTCTAGTGAGGTTTTTTAAAAAAGAGGCATACTCTTATTTTTCAATAGTTATTTTTTTTTTCTTTTCTTTTTGTTTTAATCTCTATGCTTTTTCCCACAAAGGAACACTTTTTTGAGAAACTTCCATGCCAGGACGGCACAGATAAAAAACAGAGAAATATTTATTTTTGTTTATAGTTTTTTTTTTTTTTTGATTTTTATATAAACCAAACCAGGAACCTTAACAGAAACCGCATGGTCTTCCCATCTCACACATGCCAAACAATATCTATTTATTTTTGCAATATGAATTTTGTATTCTCATCGTAAAAGTGCAAGCAGCTTTGTATTATTATATGTATGTGTTATTTATTATTTACTTGCGTATTTTATTGTCTCGTTATTTTTCCTGCAGAATGCATTTCAAATAACATATTTCCTGTGGGTGTGGGTGAGCAACATTTTTTCAAATGCTTTTACATTTTATACCAAATTTTCACCTTCATCTCCGATGGGGTTGTATCTCCTGGTGGGGGGGGCCTCTCTCTCGTTCCGACATCTATTGCGCAAGCTTTTGTGAATGCAGTATTCATTCGGGCTGACATCTTGCTTCCATGCCAATTTCAAGCTGGCCATAATTAAAGTCTCTCTGGGGTAACTACTTACCTCTCCATGCGCATAGCATGGTAATCTGTATTCAGTTCCATGGTTGTTTGGGTTCTACTTCTGCTTGTCTCTGTGTGTGTGTGTGTGTGTGGGCGAGCCCTTTTGCAGGGTTGCAGTATTGTTTTCATGCAGTTACATCACGCTGCCACTCTATGCCCTTGTAACTCAGGTAGTGCCCTTGCTATCCTCGTGTTGGTTCATCTTTTCAGAAGCTTTCCTGTATGTAATTGCCTTGGTGGAACACGTGTAGATGGGGTCGAGCATGAAGAAATCAATATTTGATGAACAGACATCAAAGGCACTAAAAAAGTGGCACTTGGGCGCAAAAAGAAAGCAGGTCGTCGTCAGAAGTGGAAAAACTCCCACTGAGACCTTGGGCAGAAACCCCGATCCAAACTCCCCCACATTGTCAAATGTAACAGGACACACCCTTCACCGTTTCAAAACCTCTGGGCATTCGACTCAGCTGCACCCCTGTGAGGATCTCGAATTGACTGATCCTGAAGATGCTGAAGTTGTATCTCGCAGCTCATCTGCTGTCCACTTCATTGTCAGACCAGATGTGGATGGCATGAGCGGATCTAACCATCACAGAGAAACCCATGTCGCTTATAATAATGATGATGATGATGATTTCTCTTTTGTTAAGCCTGCGGATGCACCAGAGCGGGGGTAGAGCACTGGAGATTCTGGTGGTGGTGGTGATGATTTCTATTTTGTTAAGCCCACGTCGCTTGTAATGCATCTCCTGTGGATATAGACTAATGGAGATTCTGATACAAGAGTAGGTAAAAGTAGAGCTGCTGCAAAATAACTCGCTCCCCATGCACGTCTATTGTACAATTACGCCCATTGATGCTGCTGCCAGCCTGGCTGACTGTTAGCCAAATATAGGAGTGATAGCATGTTGCTTGGTGCTATACTTTTCACGCACTTTATTTAAATGGTTTATGAAACGTGCATTTAAGTTACATGGCTGGTTTGTATTTTGTATTTGTGTTTTGGGGTTAATTTCGATATGCCCGCCGGCAAATGCAAACGTGGATTAGTGGATATGGGCAAGCTGGTTCCCCCCCATAGACCATGAATTTCACGTGCCCTAATAGGCTGCTTGCCCCGTGCCCCATTGATAATTATGACAGAACGTCAATTAAATCATCATTATTTTTAGGAAAATATTGTACATTTTTCCAATTAAGATAACTAAATTCTTACTTTGTTCTTTTCCCGTGTTTCTCTTTACACTCTGAAATTGAATTTGTGATGCTAAACTTTAAAAGTAGAATTTATTTTGTAAGAAATACGTAACAAGCGTACATATTCCATTGTCATTTTTTTAATTACTCCCTCTCTCTATCTCTCTCTCTCCCTCCTAAGACATAATTGTCACAAAAAGAAGATCATTATTGTGTAATATGTGTAGGAATGCAACAAGTTGAAATAGTATTTGAAAAATAAGTTTGAATGCAACAAGTTAAAGAAAATCATTATTTTTATAATACACATTCTTCAATATTATGATTTCACTAGTTGTGCACTTTTGTCTTAATAAAAGATTCTTGGTGGGTTTTTTTTTTTGTTTTTTTTTTAATTTCACCCTCCCTCAATCCCCCCTTACCAATCTTATGGTAGATACATACTCTAAATTTCCACACTGATCAATCGTTAAAGTAATGATCACGTTTAACTTTGAAGTTCTTATGAGATCCAGTATATTAGTAATGATTTAAACACATTTGAGATTATTGGTGGGTTAGAATGCAATAAGTAAATGTCTCATTTGAAAGAGTATTGAAAAATAAGTTTATGTAGGACCTAATTTTAATTTTTGTATCTTTTTATGTGCAATGAGTAAAAATAAGCATGATCAACAAGACAAAAGAGATGATGCTGATTCAAACAAGTTCTAATAAGGTATTTGAAAAATTAAAATTATTATAAAAATATATTATGAAGTAAAAATTGATTCATACGCAAAAGATCATTACCCTCAAGTCATATATCTCATTTTTACACCTATCTAATCATTTTTACACCTCTAAATATATATTATTAAAAATTCATCGAACATATCTTCATAATAATGCATCAAGATATAACTCTCATTAGTTGGTTCAAAATATAACTAATAAGACTGTCCAAAAATTTTCCTTAGTTGAAATCACAGGGAATGCCCATCTCTTAATTAGTCGAGGCACACATAAGTTAGACCTAAACCTCCAAGATCATCAAGACAAAAACCATGTCCATTACACAATACTCATGCTTAGCTTAGTACGAATCTGAGAGAAAATAATATATTGACAGTATTATCTCTAAAAACATAAAAAAATAATTTACTTCTTATCTGATGAGATTTATCAAACTTAGTACTTGTTGATTCAAGCATGACATTTTCATGCCACTATATCAAACCCTCGTGAAATAGAGATTTATCAAACTGATTTATGCTTTATTATGATGCATGTCATTATTCAGCATCATGTGGCGCCGGGTCCTACAATTAGGTTCGCATTGCCCAGACGCG
Organism: Sapria himalayana; assembly: GCA_029783825.1. Classification (NCBI taxonomy): domain Eukaryota; kingdom Viridiplantae; phylum Streptophyta; class Magnoliopsida; order Malpighiales; family Rafflesiaceae; genus Sapria; species Sapria himalayana. The sequence goes on along the minus strand of JAREIK010000989.1, from coordinate 82,672 downwards.
CTTTTGACTGCATACCCGTGGGTCGAAACAATGTCCTGTGTTGGTAGTACCCAGTATCTCTCGTTGTATAATCACGCCATGTCGTCCCTTTTTTGTTGCCATTAAAAGCACGTCACGTGATTTCTTATTCTTTGACTATCTGGTATACCCAGATTGTGATTTGCGATGTAAATCAAACTCATGCATTAAAATTAAAATTATCTGTTTTATTATTGTTATCATTATTATCCCTTCCTCTGCACATGCACCCATCTTCTCTTTATGCTCCTCTCCTTTCTTCCTTTTAGCTAACGAGTTACCAACCGAACCCAACCCCATTTCGTTTATTTGCTTTATTAAAGTGACATTCGCCACCGCACCTTCTTTCTATATTCACTATTGTCTGTCTCTTTAGAGATACATAAATGTGCAGCTGATCTTGTTGAAAAGGTAATGATGCCTCGAGCTGTCCGGATCCTCGCGATCTCGACGTCAACCACTTCCATGGAGGAGCCGGCCGACCCCCCGGAGGCAGTGAACGTGGAATCAGACTTCGTGGTCATACTGGCTGCTCTTTTGTGCGCGTTTGTGTGCGTGGTCGGACTGATTGCAGTGGCTCGCTGCACCTGGGTAGGCCGGAGAGTGAGCTCCGATGGTTCTTCGGTTTCTTCTTCGGCAAATAAAGGCCTGAAGAAGAAGATTGTGCAGTCGCTTCCGAAATTCACCTACAGCGGCACCATGCAAATACAAGTTTCCGCCAGGTTCGCGTCTCCGGAATGCTCCATTTGTCTGGGAGAGTATGCGGAAGGGGAGGAGATCAGGATTTTGCCACAGTGCGGCCATGGATTCCATGTCGGCTGCATAGATACCTGGTTGAGTGCTCACTCCTCTTGCCCCTCTTGCCGACAAATTCTAGCGGCTAGTGGGTGTAACAAGTGCGGAGAGTTTCCTGCTGCGTCCGCCGCTACTTTCACCTCGTCATCCTCCTCTTCTTGCAGCGTTTCAGCAAATGTTGCAGAATTGAAGGCTAGCGAAGACTACGATCTCAACGCCAATAGGGATCAGCTGCCTAGATCCATTTCATTCTTGCCTAGACAAAACTCCACGCCCAGCCCCAGCACGGCTCATTAGTTGTATAGATTGTACTATATCAGTACTCTCTGCTTTGCTTAGCCTTAGCAGCAAGGATGAATTTGTTTTAGCTTAAAAATTTATTAACTTAGCACATGCAAATGTTCTTACAGATTTTGAACAGCTTCCCACTAGTTATGAACCAGAACACGAAGCATCTTCTGTCTTGTCACTTGTGTCTGTTTCATGCACATCGAAGGAGAGAGGGGCTAATGGGACATATATGGGGTTTGGTCATTCGAACCCACCGTCACCTTTTTCGTCGCCGGCGTCACCTCCAAACATCACTGCCATTTTCATGGCCAGTTTTGCTGCCATTTCCCTCCTTTGACCATCAGGCATCAACCTCAAGCCATCACGCGCATTCCCTATCTCCGACATCAATCGTTCCAGTTCCTCGAATTCTGCGGTTCCCGTCTCGTCGGACTCTCTTCCGGCACTGCAGTTTGTCTTCTCCACATCAAGCTTCTCCTGCGAGTTTGTTCTCCCGGTGTCCGATGTGGCAGTCATCTCCTTTTCTGAAATACCATCTTCAGGAGACAAGATTTCGTACTCGATCTCGTAATCTGATTCTTCTTCGGACAATTCTACGAACAGCAAGTGGAAAACATGGGTAAGAAGATTTAACTCTCGATGTTTTACTTGCAGGGTGGTGAGTTTGGGGTGGCAGAAAAGTAAAATAAGAGCAACCAACCGTCGTGATTATGATAAGTAAAGTCACTGGCATTAGAAAATGGTAAAGCATTCTCCTGGCCGCTCTTAAGAATCATGCCCGGCCACATGTGAGCGGATAGAGCACAAAATAAACGTTCTACTCCTTGTACATCGCCGTCAACCGATAGACCTGCCCATTCCATTTCCATGGCTGCAGCATGAGGGAATGATAATGGAGAAACAGAAAATGAAACGAGGATGGGGTTTACACTTGTCAAAATCAGCATTGGAAGAACAAGCTTCAATGAATTCGACGTTGTGGTCACGGCACCATTCAGCGCATAACCTCCTCAGGATCCCACGCGATGGTGATTCATCCCCCAACAGACTATATCCTTCATTCTTACAGATCCCAAGCTCGGTGAGTTCTGGATGGGGATCACCGGATGATTCCCCGAGCTTCCGTAAGTATCTTCTGTATTCAGCATGAGCAGGGTGATCTGCAACAAGATCGACTTTGTTTCCAACACACAGCTTTATTTCGAATTTCGAAATATCCGTGCGAGATACCCAATCCTTAATTGCAACGAGGGTTGACGGCTGCATGCCAGTGAAACGTGCAATTGGACACATACCTGATAGCCCAGCATTTGATAAGAAACACAATTGAAGCGAGTAGGACTCACATCGTTCATGTCAAAAACCATAACCAAGGCTACCATAGAGTCGTATGCTAAGGACCTCTTCACCGAGAATTGGTCATGGAGATGAGCAATCCAGAAAGAAACGTCCGCTGAATAGTATTTGGTATTGATCGTCCAGCTATTAAGAGAAAGAAGCCAAGTCACGAGTCATCCATCCGTCCATCCCCACAGACCGAAAAATACCATAGGCAGCGAAATAGCAACGCACCCCCGGAGTAGCAACAGTTGAGACGATGCATCAGAATCATCATCAAAGTCAAGGGAGGCTAATCCTGTGCAAAACCGCGAATAATCAAAATCTCAGAGTTTTAGTATTTAAATGAACATGTCTAACATAAATTCTCGGACAACATCGAACATGTCGTTGCTCGAGGAGTGATGGAGCGTTACTGGAAATCATGGTCCTTTTGCCAACATTAGAGGATCCGATCATGAATATGCCCGGCCGGCTCTCAATAGATTCCGGAATAGAAGTTTTGATTTCCACCATTACCTGCGCAGATGACAATTGGTGATATGGTGCAGGTTGCAAATGCCTGACAACGAAACAATGAAGAGTGCCATGGAATCGAAAAGCAACAATCTACTTCGATTCGAACAACCGATGGCGAGAGTGTGGTGATTCCATAACATTGAAGTGGATGTGAATCACGCAAAAACAATTAATCGAGGACGAAAACAAACAAACAAGAACATCGATCATGAGCGAGTGTGCGGTTATTCCATATCATTAGCGAATCGCCTCTAGATTGAGGTCTTCGTAAACCTTTTTTGGCTAGGTCGCACTACGTTACTGCAACGCCATGCTTGTGCATTCGTTGTCAATGGCGGTAGAGAACGCGTGAGTTCGTCTGGATTCGACAAATAGTAAAGCAACAACAGTCTCACGCTCACCCTATTTAATACTAGGACAACATGGATTTGAACCCATAACATCCACTTTACAAAACCAAACAAATCACTCAGTCACATATTTATTATCACATAATAAAAAATCAAAATACTTATATTATATATTTATGTATAATATAAGTATATTTATATATTTATGTATAATATAAGTATATTTATATATTTATGTATAATATAAGTATATTTATATATTTATATATTTATATATATTTATGTATATATATGTGTGTGTATATGTTTGCCAATTTATTTTCACAAATAGTCATATTTATTTTCACATATTATCACTCAGTCACAAATCATTCAGTTATATATGTGTGTGTGTATGTGTGTGTGTTTGCCAGTTTATTTATATATTTATATATCTATATATATTTATGTATAATTATGTATGTATTTTTATTTATTTTGTATTTATATATAAGTATTTCGAACAATAGTTTCCTAGAGTCTTTTTTTTTATTCCAAATTTTTGAGGGTAAAGTTGGGTTATTGAATTATAGTTCACCAAAACTAAATTATTTTAAAAAATAGTGTTTTTTTTTATTATAAAAAGTTTGGTTCATGAAAATATAAATATTATGTGTTGTGTACATTAAACACAGATGATTTCATCATCAACAATAATTTTATAATAGTTAATCAATCTCATGAAAGCCACTACCATTTCAATGTCAGAGTTTGCAGCTGTCATGCTTTATTAATCAATAATACACACACACATACTACGCGATATAAATACCTAATATAACTAAATGATATATCTATGTAAGATTCATAAATCAACATAAAAACAAAATAAAAATAATATAATTATTTATCTTGAATGTATCCCTGTAATTTTGAACTCCTAGAGAAGAATCTAAAGGTATCAAATAGGTCATACTAGACCATATATGGTACGGTAGCATGGCACAAGAACCAATTAGCCTACCTAGCATGCTACAGTGGCATGGTTGAGGGCAGGGCTGTGTTAGACCGTGCTAGACTGTGTTAGACCATCTCTATCAAAATCCATTGTGTGAAAATGCAACGAGAGTCATCTTATATGGGTGATTGACCTCGCAAATAAGATCCAGCTTACATGGTCGGCTTTTTTTTAATAACCTGCTCCATCGGGTGATCACCTAATGAGACTTTATCTATGACTCATAGCCATTCCCGAGTCCCTGATCTTGTAGAGTGTGTCATCGAGCCAGTACATTGGTCGTGCCTAGCTCGACACGAGTCACGACTCACGACGGCCTAGTATGACACAAACCATGACATGTGGATACATAGTCCAGGATTAGGCATGCTTTCGGACAATGAGGTGATATGGGCCATGCCCTGGCTTATCGACCCAGTTGACACCTCTAAAAAAGTCCAACATTCAAAAAGATAGCCAAGAGTATGGGTGTTTGTGGATCAGTTTGAACATAATATGCAATCCAAACTTATGACATAAGTTTGAAAAAATTACAATCCAATCCAAACCATTCAAAGTACTCAAACCAACCAAACCAATTATTGAGAATCTGTTTGGTTTACAGTTTGAACTACATTTTGAACTCAATTTATATATTTAAAAGAAATAATTAAGAATAAAATAGTCTAAATTTTTTTAATAAACTTGAAATAAAAATTTTAAAATAATATATTCAACAAACATGATAATAATTATAGTTTAAAATACCTAATAAAATTAAGTACTACAAATTCTCTTAAACATTTATACAAATTATCTAATAAAATTTAAATTTTACATAACTCAACAAACATAAAAAAAAAAGATTCACATTTCGAAGCTTTACATATCCTCTTCCATCGAATCTTCCTCCATAATTTTACTTGATTCTCTAATTTCTAACAAAATATATAATAAAGAAGATAAGTTAGTCACTTTATATATTACAAAATTAAAAATTATCAAAATTTTTCATACTTTTCAATCTCCTCTAAAATTTTTTGCAAATTGATTATCTAATATTTCTTCAACTAATTTTATGAACAAATAAGTGCCTCTACTATTTTAGGAGATAATGAATTCCTAAATGCATCAAGTATACTCCCACTTGTACTAAAAAACAGATTCAGAAGCGATGATTGAAATAGGAATTGCTTATATATCTATTGTCATTTTAGAGAGAATCAAATATTTAGAAGCATTCAACTACCACCAATCTAAAATATCTAAAGATCCCAACTTTTAAAGATTATCTAACAAATACTTTCTAATTTTAGATTTAGTCATTAAAGATGCATTCTCGTCCAATTTCTTTTCAAATGCATCGTCAATGTCATCACCATCATTATCATAAAATCCCCCAAACCTAAAGGGAGTATTCATTTCATTCCCAAGTTCACTTGAATAAAAATCATTATACCATTCATACAATTGATTGAAAGTTGATTTAATCAAAGCAATTTTTGTGACAGTTTCACTTGCTTTATATACTTTCTCAAAACAAAATTTCATTTACTTCATCTTATATTGAGGATCTAAAACAATTGTAACATGAAATAAATAATTCATTTTGTTAAAATGTTTCAAATATTTGAAAAATTTTTCTTTCATTCTACATGCATAAGCTGCTATCACTTTACCCCCCGCCCCCCCCCATTAGCCATATTCTACAATGATCTTTGTATAGACACTAATTCAAAAAAAAAAAAAATATTTGAAGTAACATGCAAAGATCCCTAAAATTTCAAAGTAATATCATAAAACATTTTTAAGAAATTTAGAAATACTCTTGCTCTATTCCAATCTTCTTTTTCTGGAGGGTCATTAACTTTATCCTTTTCAAAATATTTATTATATTTAACATCATGTTATAACAACCAAACAAATGCTGCTTAAAATTTTTCTACTACATCCAACATCAAATAGGTGGAATTCTACCAAGTATTCACATCAAGACACAAGAGATGTTTATTTGATATTTTGACATGTTCAACACACTTTTTAAAAGCAATAAGTCTAGATAAAGATGACCTAACATGTTGAACTCCATTTTGGATCTTGATAATAGGCTCATTATGCTCTTTTAGACTATATTGAATAATGAGATTCAAAATATGTGTAGAACAATGAAAATGCAAGAATTCATTTTTAAAACCCTACACCTCCAAAAAAACTAATCTTTCAAATATGCAGTAGTTAAATCATTAGAACTAGCATTATCAATTGTTATTGTAAGAACATGCTCAATTCTCAAATCAAATAGGCAACTCTCAATTACCCTTCCAATTGTGCTTCTTTTATGATTAGAAACTTGACAGAAGTTCAAAATTTATTTCTGGAACTTCCAATCTTGATCAATCCAATGAGCAGTTAAGCATATAATTATAATTCTGAATAGATGACCAAGTATTGATTGTTAATCACAAACATTGATTCTTTAAATTTTTTTTCAAATGTTTTTTATGCTTCATAAAAGTTTCATGCAATTTTTCCAAACATCGATACGAAAAGGAATTAAATCTAGTCTCCAATAATTGAGAATGATCCTTAAATTCCTTTCATTCAATAATGCTAAAAGTCAATTCATCATAAATAATCATTGATGCCAAGGATTATCTAATTGCTTCATGATCATACTTAACAACTTTTAAATTCCTAATATTAGCACCATTACCATCCCCAGCCTCTTTTTTAGTATCAAAACTAATATTCTTTTGTTTTTTATCAAATAATATACAGAGAGATTTCTTATATTTAAATTGCAAGTGACTCCATAAATTGCTAGTCCTACTATTTTAGAATCACTAGCATAAGATCAACCACAATAATTACAATATGAATGTGGATTTTTCTCATAGTTATTCCTTGGAAATGATCTCATATTACAGAAAATATTCTTGCCCCCGCACTTCCTTTAATTCTTTTAAGTTTTTGTGGAGTGAATGGTTTTTTTACATTCGTCATTATTTGTAGTTCTAACCTCCTTATTTTTCATTTCAGCATCACCATCTCTCAATTTATCCTCTTTGCCTTCTCCTAAATTTTTGATTCAATTCTCTCTTTAATGTAACATTTAACATTTAATGATATATCCTCATCTATCTATAAAAATTAATTAAATACAATTTATATTAGGAAATTAAAATTGAAATTAGAGGGAGATATTAATTTAACATAAGAGTTGTGCATCACATAGTAGTTTACCAATGTTTACTGGCAATGCAAATTTCTCTTCTTGGAATATTGAAGGTTCACTTTTAATATTCTAAGCATATATTAATTTATCGTAGGATTTGGAATAAAAGAGAAGTTTAGATGAAGTAATTTTAAAATGCAGTCCTTGTGAGTTGTGACTATTTTTTAATTAATAAATAGAAAATTAATTTATTAATTTATTACTTTTGTGTTTTTAAAAAGATGGAGATTACATAAATATAAAGCTATTGTTTTTTGAAACAGCTGTCCATATGATTTTTTTTGAGATTTCTCATTAGTTCAAACAAAAAATTGAGCAGCATAATTTTAAATTTCAGGATAAATGCACAATGTTATATAAATGAAAAAAAGCAGCATCTAAACTAAAGTAACATAAAAGGGTTTAAAAATAAAAGGAAATGAAAAAAAAAAATTAAACGCAATAACTAATTCAAATGTACACAAATCGATCTAAATACTGCAATCTCTCAACTAAAACAAAGCCTAGCAAAAGCACATGGACAATACGATTTTGTGAATTGAATTGACAACAAATGAAAAGACAGAAACAAAATCTATCGATCAAAGTTGGAGGAAACAAAAAATAATATAAACCTAACAATGAGACAAGGTAAATGATCACGAAGATAAATAGAGGAGAAAAGAGTACCTAAAGAAGAAGAAGAAGAAGAAGAAGAAGAAGAAGAAGAAGAAGAGACATAATGATATCTGAAGATGAAAGCCATGAAAGAAGAAAAAAAAAAGAAAGAATACTACAACACCTAAATTTACTTACAATAGCATTGTTCAAAACTTCAAGTGATTAGTGATATAATAAAATTAATAGATTAAAGATTATTAGGTGATAAAGTGTCAAAAGAATTAATGACATTAATAAGTGTGCATTATATAATACTTTTTAGTAGTAGAATTAATGATCACTAAATGACAAAAGTGAGGTTAAGTGATATTTAATTATGTTTAATTGTTTAATTGGTTTTTAACGGATGGAATCAATATTCTTTACATTATTACAATGCATATATATAAAATTAAATTATTGATTATTGTTGAATATGAGCAATTATGATCGTTCGATGAGCTACAGGTTTGGATTATGATTTTTTTTTTTAATAAATTGACACGTGATGGTGTTTTTTTTGTTGACTTGTCAGAACGATGGGGAAATTACTAAATTAAGGTTAGGATTTTTTATGTATAATAAAATATACATATTTTTAAATTTTGTAACAAAATTGCAAAAAAATTGCTTGGGATACTAAAGATAAAGACATAAAGTCCAAAACGCAAATAATTTCGGGTGTTAAACTTCTAAGTAGTCCGTCGCGTTTATTCCTGTAAAGGAAACGAGAGACGCAAGGTATTTTTCGCGCTTCTGGGGCCAGCCATGGCCTGGACCGTGGCTTTCAGACAGACAGGTTGATATGTGAATGTAAGAAATGAACCGATCCTACAGAGGACTGTGGCTTCTGCGAATGACAGCACGCACCATTTCAGGTCTAGCGTTCGCTGCAATAGCCCAGTCTGCCTCGGCTTTCCGTAGTCCCAAAGCAGCGAACTTCACATCTGCAAACACTTCCATGGAGGAGCTCAAGACCCGCGTGTGCATTATCGGCAGTGGCCCTGCTGCGCACACGGCTGCCATATACGCCTCCCGAGCCGAGCTCAAGCCCATTCTCTTCGAAGGTTGGATGGCCAATGATGTTGCGCCGGGCGGCCAACTCACTACCACCACAGACGTTGAGAATTTCCCCGGATTTCCCCACGGGATCGGGGGATTGGTTCTCATGGATAATTTCCGGTTGCAGTCTATCCGTTTTGGGACTCAGATATTCACTGAAACAGTCACCAAGGTCGATTTCTCATCCAATCCATTCACTGTTCTCAGCGATACCAAGATTGTCCTGGCCGATTCTGTCATTGTGGCAACTGGTGCGGTTTCCAAGCGTCTCGATTTCCCTGGGTCGGATGACTTCTGGAATCGAGGGATTTCGGCCTGTGCAGTTTGCGATGGGGCTGCCCCTATTTTTAGAAATAAACCACTGGCTGTGATTGGTGGAGGGGATTCCGCCATGGAAGAGGCTAACTTCCTTACGAAGTTCGCATCTAAAGTGTACATTATCCATAGAAGGGATACCTTCCGGGCTTCTAAGATCATGCAGAATAAGGCACTTGCAAATGATAAGATATTCCCAGTTTGGAATTCAATTGTACTGGAGGCTCATGGGGATCACAATTTGAATGAATTGAAGGTGAAAAATGTTGTGACTGGCGAAGTATCTGATCTGGAGGTCTCTGGATTGTTCTTTGCAATCGGTCATGATCCAGCAACTAAGTTTTTGGATGGGAAGCTGCGACTTGATTCTGATGGTTACATAGTCACTGATCCTGGCACTACGCGTACCAGTATTCATGGCGTGTTTGCTGCTGGAGATGTTCAGGACAAGAAGTACAGGCAGGCCATCACGGCAGCTGGCACAGGTATTTCTCTACCTCTCTGGCTTTCACGTTGTTCTTTAAATAATAATTATTGCCTGAAACTTCGAGCATAGATTCAAGCATAACTCAGGTTTGTAATAGAAGTTTGATATTTATGGCCATGTTATATGTCCCTACTGAATGTAGCTTTCTGGCATTCTTTTAGCAAAAAATATGGAAAAGTTGCACTCAAATATTGAAATAGTTGCATATATGGTTGACTTTGTTATAAAGAAGATGCCTATTCATCATGTGTTGGGATCTGATCTTCACTTTTCAAACGTTCCTTGAAAAATCTGTTATTTTATCCTGTAACTTTTTCAGGCCTAAAGGAACTAATGTTCCTTGGAATTCGTGACATTCCCATGCACTCAATTTTATGGGTTGGATTGTTATTGTAAGAATACTTTGGACTAAATTGGTTATCTTATATAGATTCACACTGTAAATGTGTTTTGCGTGGTCTTGGTTATCTTATATAGATTCATGTACTTGCCACGACCCATTGGCCAGGCCCCAGGCTAGGGCTCTTGCTTTTAGCTTGTTGCCTGTGGAGGCTCACTCAGGCTAGCCTGAATTAGTCACAAGTTTGGCTAGGCCAGACACACAATGCATGCCTGAGGCCTGGACCCTCGGTCTTGCTGGTTATACTCGATCATAACCTCGGGCTTAAGGCAGTCCCACATCTGAATCTTTATAAGATAACTTGGATTAACGTTGTAACACTTAAATGTCCTGAAGTGTTTGTGTGTGACTTTACAATTCTGAATTTATAAGGATGTTCAGGTGTGGTCAAACTTACTAGTTATGTTTTCATGTGACTTAGCAACACACCCCTATGAGGTAGCTTGGGGTTTGGGGTGGTGTTTTAGATATTGATGTTGTAATATTATCTTAGCATGCCCTTGGTTATACGGCTTAGATATTCATATTTTTGGATGGTCAAACATATAATATTTGAGCATCAAGGACAAAATATTAAAAATACGCCAGTATATTTCAAGATTGAGGACCACCAATCATGTTATGTATAGCTAAGTTAGTTTTATTAGCTATAGGAAGATGAACCATCAAATAACAAAATGTCATCATATTTTCTTTTTATCCACTTGAGAGTTTTTGGAATGAATAACTATTTCAATTTCATTGAAGTTACACCATTGTTAAATGAATTTACTGATGTATTTTTCGCGTATCTTTTTTTTTATAAAACACATCTCAAAAAATATATATAAACGTGCACAGTGTTACACATAAGGCAAAGCTGGCCGAAAGGCCAAACCTGCCAAATTCTAAGCATCTCGAGGCTTTAGAAATGAGGACTGCAAGAAAAATATGGCTAACGTGAGTCATCCCTAAGAGAAAAAGGCAACAAAAATAAATGGGGGATTACAATCGATATACGACTAACATACAATCCTAAGCTGGTTAATAAAAAATATAATTTTACCGATCCAAATCTCTAATGTCAGTTCTGCATTGTTCTGCACTGTAATTCAAACCCAAGAAGATTCAATATCATCTATTAATAATCTGTACATGTAATGAAATATCACGCGTTAATAAGTACCCATAATGATAAAAAGTGTAACATGCCTAGGTGATCTAGACTACTCTGCCGCATCAACTCCATGATTCTGTGATATCTAAACTGCAAAATAGGAAAAACTCATACAAAAGTATTAGTAACAAGAAAAAATAGGTATGCGCGTTCCTAATCTTTTAACCTTCGGCCTGTGAGACTGTAGAATTGTCTTGATAAGCTTGTCAACCCAAAAAATAATTCTGTTTGCCGAGAAATAAAAGTTTTTAAAATTTAACATTATTACCCTCCTTTTAAATCTCCCACATAAGCAGGAGAATTGTGTATTTCCTGATCAATGATAAATCAGTCGGGATCTTCAAATTTGAAGGTTTATTAAGTTTTATGACTTATTTTATTATGTAGTCCAAAGTATTCACACTAAGATAATATTCCCGTCATACAAGTTAGGAATCCTCACAGTGAAGCATAATGTGAATGCTCGTCTCTTTCTCTGGGTAGTTGTTGCATTTAGATGCTAGGATGTAGCTATTCTTATTATGAATTTTATTCGTCGGGATACATCGAATAACCAAGTGTCATCCAAAAAAAAGATATCTTAATAGGAATATGTTTGTGTCATATTCTTATATGATCCGACATCAAGTCATCCCTGGAACATATCTCATCCTAGGCTGACTTGAAGTTGAAAGGTCCCTTGCTGAGAAGCTAGACCGGTTTGTCTACTGGATCTCTCTTGAATTTAACAATCCGTTCCACTAATATAGGCTAGAGGTTTTAAATGGGCTTGGTAGCTTGGGCTCGGCTTGAGGCATGACCTGACTTGGCCCTGCCTTGCCTAGCATGGCATGGTCCAATCTCATGTTGGACCCATGATGGGCTGGCTTTCGGCACCGCTTGTGCCATGTTGTGTTGAGGTATACCGGGCCTCATGTTGGGCCAGGCACGACCCAATACCATGGCCCAAAGGCACGGGAATTTGGCATGGAGATAGAATCCAATAACCCTAAGGATATTACCCATTTTATTTATTAAAAAAATTTAAAAAAATAAAAAAATTGATTAAAAAAAAGATTCCATATCTATAAAAACCCCTCCCCCTCTATTATTCATAAATTTTAACTTAGCTCTCTCTTTTTCTCTCATATTTTTCTTTGTCTCCTCCCGACTTTTGTGTCCCTCTCTCTCTCTCGGTCTCATTTTGTTTTGGATTTTGGGACTTAGGTGTGAATTTTGGAGTGCGATCTGTTGATTGTGGTACGGTGCGAATATCAAAAGGAAAGCATAATTTTATGCATTATAATTATTTTTTTATTGTTTAGTTAAGTTTTTTTTATTTTAGTTAACTTTAAGTTTAAACTTTAAGATTTATGTTTTAGTTTAATTAATATTAATTAATATATTATTTAAAAAATATTAATTACAATATTATTAAAAAACAATTAAAAAATAAAAATAACAAATAAAAATTTTAATTATGATAACGAAATTAAATTAAACATAAACATAGAAAATAATAATATAGATAATGAAAGCTCTACGAAAAAGTTTGATATCGCCAAAACTTTTGTTTCTCTGGTCGTCTCGACTTAAACATCTAAAAAATAAAAAATTAAAAAAATTTTAGTAGTTGGGACTCACTTTTATAAAAAAATAAAAAATAAAAAAAAATTAAGGGTGCCGAAGAAGAATCATTACAATGTAAATATTATAAAAAAATTTTAAGCTGTAAGAGTTCGTATAGGACTGGACATCTTAAGAGATATGTCGAATAATATATTAAAAAATATAGTACATTAGATCCTAGGTAAATCTAACTAGCGGTGGGTTCTTTGAGGCTGGATCCAGTTCAGCCTCAATGATGATTCCCTTCATATATCGCAATAAGTTAGGAATGAAAGATATTATCAAATTAATTATTATTATGAGTTTTTTGATTAAATTTTCAGAGGATCAAATGATAGTCAGTATCATGCATACTTATTTTTAGTATGTATATCATATGATTCCTTGGTTCATATTTAGTAATAACATGCTAAAATATTATAACTTAGAAATAAAATAATAATTAATGAATTTAGGCATTATAGTAAAGTGGTGACTACAACGTTTGATATCTTAACTAGTCATGATGATGAATCTTATATATGCTTCATCACTCATTATGTAGATTCTAAATTGATACTAAATAAAAAAATATTAGGATTCTCAAAGATTCTTCATTCTCATGATGACTCGGTCATTTATGAGTACATGATAAAAATTTTTAGAGAATATAATATTCAAAATAAAATATATAGTATTATATTTAATAATATATCTAACAATGAAATAATTATAAATATGTTTGTTAAGACTATTAGAGATGGATCATTAGAAGAGATTTTCTATGTTATATATATGTATCATGTCATTAACTACATAATACAAGCACGGATGAAAGTTATTTCTCTCGTTTTAGAAAATATACATAACTAACTAAAATTTTTTTTGTATGCCTTGCAGATAACAAGAGTTTGGTATTCTCTATTTGTCTACAGGTTTAAAGAATAATAAATTTTAATCGGATGTGAGATACTGTTGGAATTATATATACCTTATATTGAAATCATGTCTTAGTACGAATACGTGATATTTGACCATATCAATAGTAAGAGTGATGAACTTATTTTTGATGATACTGATTAGGCTAAATGAATTTTATTTATAAAATTTTTTATGATATATTGAATATGTGTTCGTCAGTCTATACTCCCATGACTTGCATTGTACTCAGGTGCATATATAACATTAGTATGTGTAGAAAATTTAGAGATGACCCGAGACTTAGCGATATGATTATAGAGATGGAAATTAAGTACTTAAAGTATTAATATTCATTTTATCTCTTTATTGTTAGGCTGTTTGCAAGGGCTCTAGGATTAAGGTGAAATGAGTAGAGAATAAATAACATATATTATCTCATGCATGAACCAAAAAGACTAACCCAAAGGGTTTATTCATGATAAGTTAACTGATCTCTTTACATACTACGATATTAGGTATCATGGTAGTAGTAGTAAGACTCTAAGTACGGACATGGATATCATATTTGGAGATGATGTATTTTTTATTTAGTTAGCAAGGGGAAAATGACATAGTGGACCGTCAAATATGAGTGAGCTGTTTCGATATTTAGATACTAATTATTGCTCAATCATATTATATTTTAATAATAAGAATCTTAATGTTTTATACTTGTGAAAATTATATGATTCCACTTATTCTACTCTATTTAAATGACATGAGATTTATTGATTTCTTCGGTGTCGAGTATAATATTAGAGTCTATTTTTTTTATTGCATTGAATATACCTTCAGATAGGAGATCTATATTATGGTCAGATATTATTGAGGTATTAGTATGCATGAATGATTGAGAGAATTTAAGCTTGAACATTCATGATCGTGCTTGGACTGCAGAAAAAATAGAGGAGTTAATTATTGATGATGATTCGTGGAACATTGATGTTGATGATGATTGACGACTGATATGAGATTGAGCATTGAGGCATTGTCGCATTGATGATTGAGCTGAGCTATATTTATCATTTTTTGGATTGTTTTTATTTATTTTTTATTATTTTACTTTGAGACTTTATTCAGATACTTATGTTTTTGTGATTTTTATTGGATTGTATTAATGTTTTACTTTTAGTTTTATTAATTTAGACACTGATATTGCTATTGATTTAAAGACACTTATTAATTTTTAGATTTTACTTATTGATATTTTATTAATTTAATAAATTAAATATTAAATAAATAATTAATTATTTTAATTTAGGTATTACATAATTAAAATTAAAATTTTTTAATAATTTTGAATTTAAGATTAATATTTTTTCAAACGGCCCAAACCCGGCCTGACCTCGACCCAAACTCAGCCCAAAAGGCCAAAACCCATCCCAAACCCGCCCCAAACCCACCCGAACAGGCCAGATCTGGCCACTCCAGGCATGATTTGGCCCTTAGAATGTTGGAACTTGACATGCATGTATTGATAATTGACTCATAAATAATATTATTATCAAGTATCATTTTTCTATCCCAAGCTTGGATGATATGATTAAAATGATAATCAGAGTCGTCATATTTTTCAAGATTGATCTTAAAAGTGGCTACCACTAAATGAGCATATCACGTAGAGATGAGTGGAAGGTTACTTTCAAAATAAAGAATGATTTGTATGAGTGGACTGTTATGCCTTTTGGGATGACAAATTCTTTCAATACCTCTATGAGAGTGATGACTAAGGCACTATAATCTTTCTGAGGAACATTTTACTTTTGCTGTAGTATACTTCAATGACATCCTAATATGTAGTTAGTCTATGAGCAAACACCATGATTATATGCCAATCCATGAAAATGTGTATTTATCTTTGAATAAATGATCCTTCTTATTTTTATCATATCTTTCAAGGGGATTTCAACAGATCCTGAAAAGGTACGTGCTATTAGAGAATCACTTAAATTTCTATGCATTCAAGATGTGGATAGATTTCATGAGTTGATCACTTTCTATCGTTGTTTTATCTGGGGTTTCAACACCATTATGGCCCTTGTGATGGAATGCCTTAGGAAAGGAAAAATTTGGTGGATCGAGACAACTGATTAAGTGTTACAAACCATCAATATTTAATGATCGAGGCTCTTGTTATATATTTCTTTATCTTCATGAATATTTTCAAAGTAACATGCGATGCTTCGTGCATTGGTATTGGGAGAATTCTTTCTTAGGAAGGACACCTAGTGGCCTGCTTCAACGAAAAGTTGGATGAAACTCAGCAAAAATATTTTATATATGATAGAATTTTATTCTATTATTCACGTCCTATGATATCGACGGCATAATTTACTCTTTCAGGAATTTGTAATCTTCTCAGATCATGAGACTTTGAGATTCACAGATTCCTAAATGCGATTGAATGCTAGACGAAGTCGGTTGGTGGAGTTTCCATATGCCTACACGTATACCATCCGGCATAAAGCAAGGCTAGGGAAGCAAGCTACTGATTCCTTGAATTGGTGCCTTGTCTCGAACATTCCTCAAGGTTGGAGGATAACTCTATTATTTCTTTCTGATAGTGATTAAAAGATTAAGATCAGTAGAGTTACTTACACAATCATGTAATTTGCAAGTCTCACCAAATTATGTTGTTTGAAGATATGGAAAATCAAGTAGAAAAATCATGATATGTAACCCAACATCATCTAAATTTATAGAGCATAAATAAAATTTTCTAGAGCTCCTATGGGAGCTATTTTCAACTTGGAATGAGTTGATACTCAATCTCTTTGATCACTAACACTTGAGATAAATCTTCAAAAATGATTATCTCCTAGAAAATAACCTTGCTAATAAATATCCTATTTTTTATTAAAAAAATAAAATTTATGTATTTTTTCAGTACTCAACTAATTAATAAATTCACTAAATTATATCAGGCACCATTTTCTTAAATGCTAGGGAAAGTATACATCTCAATTGAGTCATGTCGTGCCAAAACAACCCAATTTAGAAGGCAGGCCTTATAAGCCCAACATGCTTTAAAATTGAGACAACCCGACATGACTTGATGGGCAAACCATGCTCTGTTTGCACAGCATACTTCAAATTTAAGACAACCCGGCGTCATATTCATAAATAAAAACTTTAAATAAACAACTTTTATTTATTAATACAACAAATTTAAATATATTTTGGTACAAATATCCTTGTTATTTCTATTTTTTATTCTCTAATATTCAAAAATTTTCAAAAGATTTTGTTAATTTTAAAGGTATGTTTTTTTTTTTAAATTTTATTTGTCGGGCTTGAATGTTTCGTTTCGACTCTTTTTTCAAAAATTGAAAGTTTAGACTAATATTGGTAAATTTATCTCCTTAATATTTAAAATAAATACTAGTGAAATTAATAAAAATGAGATTAATTTAAGCTGAATATTAAAGAAAGAAGTTATTAGAGATATATTATATATTTTATTATTGTGATGACTTTGTTATATTTGAGCGTTTAATCATTATATTTATATTATGAAATTTAAAATAAAATATTTAGTTATCATCATTGATAATAATATTATTAAAAATTAGGTTCGAGTCGAATTTATTTATAAATAGTGATGTGATAATAAATTTATTCGTAAGAACTATTAAATAGGTATCTCATAATTAAATCTATTCATATTAGATGCACGTGTCATATTATTAACTTAATAGTAAAAGTCAAATTAATATTAATTTTGTCCTCGTTAGAAGCTGTGTGAGTTGTTATTAAATTTATTAATACATTTAGTAAACTATAATAATTTCACTATTTGTGTCAGTCAGTAGGTATAGAAAAAATGAAAAAATTAACTTGATATTTAATATTATTAGAATTTAACATATTTAATATTATAATCTTGTGTTAGCTACTAAAATATTTTATTTGATTTTATAGATAGTAAAATTAGACATCTTAATAGATGAACATGATTGAGAGATATTTTGTGTAGCATATGAGAGTATTATCGACGATACAAAAATAATTGTATACAATTGCATGTTTAATGATATTTTTTTAAAATTTATTTTTCATTGTTTTTGTTTTATTTTGTTTTATTTTTTATTTTTTATTTTTTATTTTTTATATTTTTTATTATTATTTATATTTATTATTATTTATTATTATTATTTATTTATATTTATTATTATTTATTATTATTT
The DNA here is from genome assembly GCA_029783825.1 of Sapria himalayana. NCBI lineage: Eukaryota > Viridiplantae > Streptophyta > Magnoliopsida > Malpighiales > Rafflesiaceae > Sapria > Sapria himalayana. The sequence goes on along the minus strand of JAREIK010000989.1, from coordinate 64,357 downwards.
ATTATTATTTATTATTATTTATTATTATTTATTATTTTTCATTGTTATTATGTGGTAGACTTTGTATTTTACATTCGAATTTATTAGAGGAAAGACCACCCATTTATGTGTTTAGGCTGACTCAGCATATGACCACCCATTGGTTGGTCATAGGCACCTGAAACTTATGCACGAGTCTCGAAACTGAAATCTATTCATACTTGTACGAAGATACTTCTTGTCTTGTCATCATAGGCACAAGGCATGACCTATGCAGTGCTTTCTTAATGAATCAGATAAATTGTATTTTGATTATCTTTGATTGATATTGCGTGCAGGATGCATGGCCGCCTTAGAAGCTGAACATTATTTGCAGAGCATCGTTGGATTGCCAGTTCGGAGTTTGAAGAGCGAGTAAAGTTCACAGGGGCGGGCATTGATGTGATCTTTATGACCAAGTTTAAAGTTTCTTATGGGTGATTGAAGATGTACACTATGATGGCGCCCTTGTAGTTTTTGTTGTATGACAAATATTCATGATTTGCTAAATATAAAATTTTTATAATTAAACTATTTTGTCTTGGATGTCTTGTTTTTGTTTAATATGATTGTTGATGATACTAGATGATATAAATGCCATTTAGTGCGTATATATATATGTGTGTGTGTCTGTGTCTGTGTCTATGTCTGTGTGTGCGTGTCTGTGTGCTTGTGTCTGTATCTGTGTATGTGTCTGTGTTTGTGTTTGTCTGTGTGTCTGTGTCTGTTTTGTGTCTGTCTGTTTTGTGTCCGTGTCTATCACAAATTCTGATGGTCTTTATATGTTTTATGTTAAATGAATATAATTATAATTTCTTGGGCTCATTATCACAAAAATATATTTCTAAGTTACTCATTATCCAAAGAGTATTATCTGAAAGAAATAAATTTGAAAGCTTTTTTTTTTATTAGTAGTTTTTACACCTAGATTTTGAAATTATCAAATTCATTCTTAGTGTATTTTTAATAATTCTTTTTCTCATATTTATAATTAATAAATTTATTCTCCGTCATGCATGTAATACGCATCAATAAATTAGTCTATTCATATACTAACAAAATTATTAATTTGTTTATTTTAACAAAATCATTGGTTAAAACATAATTTGAGACAAATGATTTAATGAAAATTGTTCTTCATCCAAAAAGGCATAATTGTAAATAAATGAGTCAACTAAAAAAAACTTTTATTAGCATGTGTTTTATCTAGATTTTAAATATTCTAATCATTTTAATTATATTTTTAATAATTATTTAACTTAGATCTAATATTTGATTCATTTATTTTGTAACATATGAAATATGCATCAAAATATTAGTTTATACTTTCACTAACATAGCTTAAAAAGAAATGAGCAAAATTTTTTTGAAAAAAAATTCATAATTAGTATGTTTTTATTTTGAATTATTATAAGTTTTCTAAGCATATTTCTAATAATTATGTATCTTATATCTAATCTTTAAACAATTCATTTTAAACAAAGAATACTTCTTTGTTTGATTAATTTTTTATTTTTTGCATATTTTTTGAATCATTATAAATATTCTAATTATATTTCTCATTTGTAATACTTGATTAATTCTTTGTTTGTTAATTATGCAATATCTATCAACAAAGTAATCTATCCTTTAACTAAAATAACACATTGTCAAAACTCCTGAACACTCCAACTCGAGAGCTAGACGTGCTTGATTTAATTAGTTAAATCTAATATGATTTTTAATACTTTAAAATTCAATGTGGGGGGGGGGGGGGGGGGGGGGGGTTTCGTACTTTTAATGGTAGACTTTTATAAATTTCATAAATTATTCAAAGAGTACATATAAAAATAATGAGAATGATATTTATTAAAAATTAATATAAATACTTTGAAATAAATGATCATCATTTATGTAAGACCTTTGACATTTTTACTATGACTTTTGATTTTCTTAGAGTTATAATATTTGGCCTTCTTATAGATCTATAAATATGCATAATCAAAGTAAAATATAATGATCCTTATTTTTTTTCTTTTTATTTTTTTCTCTTTTTATTTTTTTCTTTTTCTTTATAACATGTTATCAGCACGAGTTTGCTCCAAATAAGGTAAAATTATATTATAATTATCTTTCCTTCATATATTGAAAAATTTCCAAAATGTTAAATCTCACAAAACTTGAGTTTATGGCACTTGATATTTCTAGTATAAATTATTTATCATAAATTCTTAAATACTGAAATATATCTGACATCCATGAATCTTGGAGAAATTATAAAAGAAGGAAATGAAGAGTCTCATGAAGATCTAAAAAATACTAATTTTTCTTGGAGAAATTATAAAAGTAGGATTGTACAAAAATACTAATTTTTCTTTGGCGCCATATCATGAAGATCTAAAAAATAAATATCTCACTATAAAAGATCCTTTCGCCTTATGATTTTACCTAAAGCTTACATGTACATGATGCATTCCATGTCTCGATGCTGAGTATCATTTGGACTCTAGCCATGTGTTATATTATGTGGTGGTTCCCTTACGTAAGGATGTTACATATGAAAAGGCTCTAGCATGGATCCTAGATAAAACGACCAACGAGTTGAGAAAAGAGGTGATCCTTCTGGTAACAGTTTTGTGGCAACATCATGGGGTCGAAGAAGCAACGTAGGATAGCTCAAAGAAAATATAGAAAAATTATTCTCATATCTTCAAATCAAGTATTTTTAATTTTGAGGATGAAATTCCAATATGCGAGGTAGAGTTTCGAGGCCTATAAAAAAATAATATTAATCATTTTAGCCTTTGCTCTGAATTAACAAATTTATTAAATAGAGAGAGAGTTAAAGTTGTTAAAAATTATTTTTATGTTTAAAAATGATTTAGAAATAAAAAATGGAGAAGAATGATTCTAACTTTGCTAGATTTGAAGTTTTAGAGAGAAAGTTAGATTAGTTTGAACTCTCAGGGGCAAATTGACCATTTTATTGTTAAATAAAATATACCATTTTTATTTATTTCATTTCTCTTTCCATTTCATGATTTCTCTTTTGTTTCTCTTATCATTTCTCAAATTTCTTCAATTCTTCCTTAATTTTTTCACCAAAATCAATGAAATAAAACACAAATTTAATGATTTTTGGTTTAAATTTATTCTATGAAGTGATTAAGCTCAATAAACCATTTGTTTCAATCAAAAACATCCATTGAATGGTTTTAATCTCATAAAGGAAGGTTAAGGTTGAGGTTAGTTGATGTATTTTCATTTTTATTGTTTTATTTTATAAATTAGGCTTGAATTGTGCAAATTCTCAACCATATTTTTTTTTTATTTTTGTTTGAGCTTGAATTGCGGTTATAAATCTTATATTAAAATATCGGAGCTAGTTTTTTAAGGTTTTAGTCTTATAAAAGCTTAGTTAAGATAGGAAATCCCTAGAAACTCATGTAAAATTTAATATTTTACATTGTCAGCTAAATATACATACATTTTGAGGTATTGTTTTATGGACATGATTATAAACATTTTATTTTGGATTATTTGAAACAAGTTTCATGAAATTTAAATTATTTAATTAAGATATATGATTGATTGATGGAAACTCATAAATTTGACACCATGAAATAATTTTTGATAAATTTAGAAACTCATTTTACCCATATATATTTTAGAGAATGTTATTTTTCTAAAAATTAGAAAATAGTATTTAGTTATGTGTAAATAGTGTCAAAAATCATGATTGACCGATTGTTTGGCTAAATTTAAAATGAGATTATGTTGATATATATGTATAAAATTCCATGAGAAATAATTTGAAGCCTTATGATATTTTGAATGAAATTTGAATAATTTAAGAAAAATACACATTTTGGATATGAAGTTTTGAGGTAATTATTAATCCAAATACATGAAGAGTTAAAATTGGAAGAATATTCACATAGGCATGGATTAGATATGTCCTTAAAAGAATGCCACTAAATTTCCTTGTGCACTTGTGGTGGAGTTCTGCTATGTGGAGGTGGTGGTTGTCAGGCTAAAAACTAATAAATATTTTTCAAGTCTTTGAATCATGGGAGTGACTTTGTGTGTATTCTTCAATGAAGGGTGTTAGATAGGCTGGAGCTAGCAGGTTATTGTGATTCTATATGTCTTATTTTGGTATGGTGGAGGCTTGATATGCATACTTTATGTATGTTTGTGAAAATGGGAGGAGAATGAAAAAGTAAATATTTTGAGAACTCACACACATTCACATTATGATTTTATGGATTTATATAGATGTGTGTGTGTGTGTGTGTGTATGGATATTACAAAATTTAGACTCTTAATGGGTATTAGTTGCTCAATCTTTTCTTAATGGGTATTACAAAACATATGTGACTATGGAGGCAAAACATGATTTTTTCCATATTTTCTTGAGATTTTTTTAATGGGTATTAGTTGCTCAATCTTATTTTTCCTAGGTGGAGGAAATGTTGATGGCCAAACCTAATTATGAAGCTTGTAGATCTCTACGATGGTTTTGGTGGAATATTTAGATAGATTTTTTTTTTGAAATATTGTTATATATTTGGCCATAAGAAGCATTTTGTATAATGACTTTATTTTTGTATATAAATATTTTAACTTGATGGCTTATTCTTAAAGTCATGATATTCTCTAGAATTTGATCTATTTTTAAAAAAACTAGATGTGAGGGATCTTAACCTATTTTTATTACTTGTTTTCACTTAATTTTTAAGGTTGTGGCGATTTTAGAAAATAAAACTAACATAAAAAAATGGGAAGAGAATAAGTTCTTTTTGACTCGTCTATAATTTTCAATAAACATGCAGTCGATCACAAGTAGTACTATTTATAATATATGTTTTTCTTGATTTTTTTTCTAATATAAATTCTTTTATTTTAGATCATTAATTTAATAAATGCTCTACCATTTATTTTTATATGTATCTTATGAGTAATTTACTAAATTTAAGCCCTCCATTATAAACTTAAAAACCCCTCATAATAGATTTTTATTTTAAATCCTATTAAATTTAATTAATCAAATCATGCATGTCACAGCTCTGAAAGTGGGAGTGCCCATGGGTTGTGACACCAGGGATCCCAAGAAATAGTGCCTATGAATCATGATAGTTTTTGTGATATCAGAGGTAATATTTCTAGAGTTTTATTGTATGTACATATACTATTAAGAATGTTTCTATGGTGAGTCATTTTGACTTGTTTGTTTGATGTACTAAGTTTTTATGAGTTTCTTTGTGATACTACTTGGAGTGTGGTGTTAACCTTTATTTTTCATAGTATAGTTCTTGGAAAAGTTGGTTTTTGATTCAATAATAGCTTAGTTCCTAGTTGGCATAAGAGTAAGAGAAAATATGTCAAAAGGTTATGATGCTTAAATGAGTTCTCTATGTACGATGCTCCTTTTTTTAGTAGTTAATCCAATCATTTAGTAGTGGAGTCTTGGCTACATTTTGTAAAGAGGAAAATGGAGAACTTAGGGGGTCCTAATAAACCTCAAAATATTTTTGATAACTTCTCTATTCATTTAGGAATCTTTCTTTGGGTGAGAAAACATCACTAGGCTTTTGAGATATAGCCCTTTTGACATGAGTTATGTTTGAAGACCTATTTAATGTTTAGTACTTCAATGAGGCTATTAAAAGAGCAAAGAACCAATCAATCATAATATTCTTATTTTATTTATTCTTATTCTTTATTTTTTATTCTCCTTATTCTTCTTAATCTTCTTAATCTTTTTAACCTTAATCTTTTTATTCTACTTATTTTTCTTATCATTCTTATTCTTTATTCTTCTTATTCTATTTATTCTTTTCATTCCTCTTTTTCTTCTTGTTTTTTTTCTTCTTATTATTCATATTATTCTTATTGTTCTTATTCTTCCTATTGTTCTTATTCTTCTTATTTTTTTTATTCTTCTTATTCTTCTTATTCTTCTTATTCTTCTTATTCTTTTTATTCTTCTTATTCTTTTTATTCTTCTTATTTTTTTTGTTCTTCTTATTCTTATTATTCTTATTATTCTTATTATTCTTATTATTCTTTTTATTCTTATTGTTATTCATATTATTATTCTTTGTTTTTTATTCTTATTATTCTTCTTACTCTTCCTAATCTTCTTATTCTTCTAATTATTCTTAATCTTTTTATTCTTCTTATTCTTATTATTTTTATTATTTTGCTTATTTTTCTTATCCGTCATATTCTTCTTATTTTTGTTAATCTTCTTATTCTTATTATTCTTATTTTTTTCTAGATCATCTTGTACTTTTTGTTCTTCATGTTCTTTTTGTTATTCTTCCTCAATTTTTTCTTCTTATTCTTCTTATTGTTTTTATTTTTCTTATTCTACTTAAGTTTTGTTACTCTTCTTATTCTTATTATTCTTTATATTCTTATTATTCTTCATATTCTTCTTATTCTTTTTATTCTTATTATTCTTCTTGTTCTTCTTGTTCTTCTTATTCTTCTTATTCTTCTGATTCTTCTTATGTTTCTTCTTATTATTTTTCTTATTTTTCTTATTCTTCTTATTCTTCATATTCTTTTTTTTCTTCTTATTCATCTTATTCTTTTATTCTTTTTATTCTTATTATTCTTCTTATTTTTCTTATTCTTCTTGTTCTTCTTGTTCTTTTTATTATTATTATTATTATGATTATTTTTAATATTCTTCTTATTCTTCTAATTTTTCTAATTCTTTCAATTCTTTTAATTCTTCTTATTCTTTTTTTTCATATTATTCCTTTTATTGTTCTTATTCTTCTTATTTCTTTTATTCATCATTTTATTATTATTATTATTTTTTTTATTGTGTTTACTGTTCTTATATTTGTTTCTCTTCTTAATTTTCTTATTCTTCTTATTCTTCCTATTCTTTTTATTATTTTTATTTTTCTTATTTTTCTTATTTTTTTTATTCTTTTTATTATTCTTATTCATCCTATGATTCTAATACTTCTTATTCTTCATATTATTTTTAGTGTTCTTAAAGCTTATTTTATTTATTCTTAATATTTTTTTTTATTTTTTTTATTCTTCTTATTTTTTTTATTCTTTTTATTCTACTTATTCTTCGTGTTCTTCTATTTCTTCTTATTCTTATTCTTCATATTCTTCTTATCCTTCTTACCCTTCTTATTCTACTTATACTTCTCATTCTTCTTATTTTTCTTATTCTTCTTTTTAAATATTCTTTTCTTCTTGTGGTTTTTTTTCTTATTATTCTTTATATTCTTCATATTCTTTTTATTATTCATATTCTTCTTATTTTTCTTATTCTTTTTATTCTATTTATTTTTTTTTATTTTTCTTATTCTTTTTATTCTTTTAATTCTTCTTAATCTTCATATTATTCTTATTGTTCTTATTCTTCATATTTTTTTTTATTTTTTTTATTATTTTAATTCTTCTTATTCTTCTTATTTTTCATATTTTTCTTATTCTTCTTATTCTTTTTATTTTTCTTATTCTTTTTATTCTTCTTATTCTTCATATTCTACTTATTCTACTTTTTCTTCTTATTATTCTTTTTTATTCTTATTATTTTTTATTCTTATTTTTTTAATTCTTCTAAATTTACTTATTCTTTTTATTCTTGTTATTCTTCTTATTATTTTTATTTTTATTTTTATTATTCTTCTTATTCTTCCCATTCTTCTTATTCTTCTTTTTATTTTTATTCTTTTTATTCTTATTTTTTTTAAGCTTCTTATTCTTTTTATTCTTATTATTCTTTTTAAGCTTCTTATTCTTCTTATTCTTATTATTCTTCATTTTCTTCATTTTCTTCTTATTATTCTTATTCTTCTTATTCTTCTAATTTTTTATTTCTTCTTATTCTTCTTATTCATTTTTATCTTCGTGTTTTTCTTATTCTTATTATTCTTATTTTTTTCTTATTCTTCTTATTCTTATTATTATTCTTTTTTTTTCTTATTATTATTATTATTATTATTCTTTTTATTATTCATATTTTTCTTAATCTTTTTATTTTTCATATTCTACTAATTCTTTTTGATCTTCTAATTCTTCTAATTCATTTTACTCTTCTATATCTTATTCTTTTTATTTATCTTATTATTATTATTATTATTATTCTTCTTCTTCTTCTTCTTTTTCTTATTCTTTTTATTTTTCTTATTCATTGTATTTTTCTTATTTTTCTTATCCTTCTAATTCTTCTGATTCTTCTTTTTTCTCTCATTCATTTTATTCTTCTTATTTTTATTCTTCTTATTATTCTTATTTTTCTATTTCTTTTTATTCTTTTTATTATTCTTATTCGTTTAATTATTCTTATTCGTTTAATTCTTCTCATTCTTCTAAATTTTATTATTCTTCCTATTTTTCATATTATTCTTATTCTTCTGAATCTTCTTAATCTTCTTAATCTTTTTGTTTTTCTATTCTTCTTATTCTTTTTATTCTTTTTATTCTTCTTATTGTTCTTAATCTTTTTATTCTTCTTAATCTTTTTATTATTCTTATTTTTTTTATCTTTTAATTCCTTTTATTCTTCTTATTTTACTTATTCTTCTTTTTTTTAAAGTTTATTTTATTATTATAATAACCCTCTTATTCGGCGGAGGAATACAATTGTTTACAAACTACATACTACCTTTTACCCTCTTACACCCCTTTCTTAAAATTACAATACATAAAATAAGAATAAAGCAACTCTAGAGTTTCCTTCATTATTCAGCTCTCTATGTTGGCCTTGTGAGCCACCTTTTGCTTTTGAATCTGAACCTTCTGTTAGGTTGTATTCTGGTTATGCAGTCCTACTTGTGATAACCTTTATAACCAGTTCTACTTTTCCAGCTCCAATTATTTGTTTGTTGTTGTCCTCCTAGCTCCTTATTACTAATCCTCCTGCTTGCCTGCCCATTTACTCCTATTGAGATGCTTTGTTCCAAGGTTCATCATGCCACTCTTCATACCTAAATAACCTTACTGACCCATAATAGCCACCTTTACAGACACTACACTAACCAACATTATAGACTCTTGAGCATAGCATCAAATCAATACCTATACTGCCATAAAAGGTAGAATCTGTTTGACTTTTATGTAGCATCAACAAGCTTAAACATAACAGACACCTTAACAGATACACACCTACTGAGAATAAAATACAGACTATTACACATTACATTTCACTAATCATCACAGAATCTGACTATGTTAATATTACAGTCAACACAGTCAGGTTAACAGACTTGACTGCACTTAGTTCAACCATAACAGACACCTTCTCTCATTGACTGTCAGGTAGCTTCACCCCCAAGCTAACATCTCTCCATCTCCACCTTCACCACTTTATCTTCATTTTGAAAGGTTTATGTGGTGATATTTGGCTCATTCTAACCCTTTTGAAACTGTGTTTTATATTGTTCTATCACCTGAACAACAACAAGTAGTCCATTCCACAAACATATATAGGCTAAAGATCTTCCTACAGCCCCATGCCCCCTCTGATTTTTTAGTTCTGCTTTGTACATGCTACCCATGCATTTTACTATTATGCCTTAAGTTGGATGATGGTCTTGTCTTTGAGGCTTGCCCTGCCTCCTGCTATCGACTAGTGAAGCTGAAGGTTGTTGTCTCTACCCCTCATTTGATACAAATTTTATGTGTTTGAGATCCCTGCTTGTACTAATTAATCCAGCCCATTTCATCATGTATCATTGTGCTATATCTCTGCAGTACTAACATAACCAATAACCAAATATAAATTAAATTTAACCTACCTTTACTTATTTAGCCCGATATTGTTTCAGCAACTGCATCTGGGAGCATGTATCTAATCGACAAGATTGTATAAAATTCTTTCATCTTACTACATATGAGTATTAGAAATCCCTTGTAGCTAGAATTTCACTTGCCATTCTTTTATATCTAGCCTTTCTTTATTCTAATATGCGAGAAAGCCATATTGTCTAATTTGATAATGCCTTTATACTTCTCTGGAATCTTATTATCATAAAAATTTGTTTGCCTTTTCTTATCCCTTCTCTAGCTAATTTGTCTGCCAGCTCGTTCACTTCCCTATATATATGTATTATATCTTCTTTTTGAGATCTCATTAGATTGGCTATCTTCTAGGTCCTCATTGTATCTCCAGCTCTTTATTTTTTGCTTTAGTAAATCTACTACTATTTTTGAATCTACTTGAATATCAATGTTTTCAAGACTCCTTTCTTTGCATAGCTTTAGCCCTTGTCTAAGGGCTAGGATCTCTGCAAGCAGCACATAGCTTGCTTTATAATTTAATGTAAATGCTAATATCAGCTTTCCCTTTGTATCTCTTATCGCCCCTCCTCCTCTTAGCTATTCCCATTTTTCTATTAAAGCTCCCATTTATATTTAATACCAATTTTCCTTCTGGAGGGTTTCCTAGTTAATTTTAATTATTCTATCTGGCTTAACCTTCCTAGTTGTTAGCCCCATTTATATGACATATCACTTTCTAATTTATGATGTTTTATCTTTATAGGGTTAGCCTCTGAGATCTTTCCTGTTTCTCTTTCAATATCTTTTAAGATATTTATCCCACACATTTTTATTCCCTCATACATGCTTTGATTCCCAGCCTTCCAAATACACCAAATAACTATATGTGGGATATTATTTTTTAACCATATCTATACGTTATTTTTTGGTTTTATCCTATTCCATTTATAGATTCTATCTTTAAGTTTTATATTATCATTTTTCATGTACATAGTGTTTTCTATCGAGTCCCATACTTCCTTAGCTATATTTCCTTGAGATAAAGATGTTCCAAGGTTTCCTTATTTTTCTCGACAACACTCACATCTTGAGGCAAGTCTAATGCCCTTAGTCTGAATGTTTGTGTCTGTTGGTATAATATTCAATAGAGCCCTCCACATAAATATACACAATTTTTGTGGGTTATTATTTTGCCATATCCATCTAAATAACTCATGCACTTTTTTCTTATGTCTAACTTTGTTCTTGGCTGATTTCAAAGTAAAATTCCCTTCTGGGTTTAAGGTCAATTTCTAGCCACCTCTGGTTAATTTAGCATGTTTTTCCATCACTTCTTTTTGCTTGAGCATTTGTATCCATACATTTGACTTCCTACTCTTTTTCCTTTCTCTGTTCGTATCATTATTTATACAGTATTTGGCCCTCATGAACTATGCACATAAACTCTCACCATCTTTAAGCCTCCACTATTTCTTACACGCCCATGCTCTTGACATTTTATGTAGACTTCCAATACCTAGTTCTGCCTCCTCCTTTGGTAGGCACACATCCTTCCATTTCTTCCAGTGTAATTTGTTCTTTCCCTTTTTCTTTCCCCATAAGAAATTTGCTAAATCTCCTTCTAGTTTTTTGAATATTTTCTTAGGTGGTTGAATTATCATAAGGTTGTGCATTAGGGTACTTTGTAAAACATGTGCTATTAATGTGGCTCTCCCACTTATGCTTAACATTTCTACCTTCCAACCCACAATTTTCTTTCTTATTTTGTCTAGCAGAAAATCTAGATATTCGATTTTTAACCTACCCTCATATATTGGGCAGCCCAAGTAAATCATCTGCCATTTTCTGTGTGAAAATTCTATGATATTTTTAATTCTTTGATTAATATTACTTGGGGCTTTAGCCGCAGTCATGAATATGCATTTTTTTTGTATTGAAAATTTGCCCAGTTTCTTTTTCTACTATTAGGAAAAGATCCATCATGTTCTTGAGTGATTTAGTGCTGGCAATCATGAACATTATTAGAACATCAGCATATGCCAAACATGCCACTGGGGGGGTTAGCCGAGGCAGTTTGAATTGCAATATGCTTCCTTTCCTCATTCTCTCCTTGATATTAACTAATACCAATTTTAAATAAATATTGAAAAGAGATGGTGAGAGAGGATCTCCTTGTCTTAAACCTCTCACATGTTTAAACTCTACCCCCGTCTCTCCATTTATAGATATTTTAACCCAGTCATTCGAAATACACCTGTAGATGAGATTTATCTAGGATTCTGAGAATCCCATATTTCTCATTGTGAAATACAATGCATCCCATTATACTCTATCAAATTTCTTAGAAAAGTCCAGTTTAAATATCACATTATGCCCTCTTGATTTTAGTCCTAAGTCATTTTATCAATTCTTTGGCTAAACTAATATTTTCTATTATTAATCTATCTTTCATAAAGCCTGTTTGCTCTTTTGAGATAACTCAAGTAATATTGATGCCAACTTATTTTGCAAGATTTTTGCTAGAATTTTATAGATTGAATTGCATAGACTAATCGGTCTATAGTCCTCAACCTTCTGAGGATTTTCTATTTTTCGTATAAGGATTATGTGTGAATAAACCCATGACTTTCCTAACTCTACCCCACAAAATATCTATTCGATGGCTTTCATGAGATCCTTCTTTATGATATCCCAACTTACCCGATAAAAGGTGTTATTCCACCCGTCTGGACCTACAATGCTATTTCTGTTCATGCGAATTATAGTTTGCTTTATCTCTTCCTCCTTTGGGAAAAGCATGAGCTTTCTATTATCCTCTTATGTAATCTTCCTTTCTATATTACTTATCAATCTATTACCATTTTGAGATCCTACCTTACCCAGTTATCCTTTAAAGTATTATTCAAAATACTTTTTTAAATTTTTGTTAGTTACTAGCCATTCATTTTCCTCATGTTTGACCCCTTTAATTCTTTGCTTTAAATGTTTTATTGTCGCCATTGTTTGAAAAAATTTAGTGTTTTATCTCCCTCCTTTAACCACTTTATTCTGACTTTCTGCTTCCAGTATACTTCCTACATGTGAAGTTTCAATCTGAGCTTTGCTTGTGCAATGTATAGTGCATTCCTTCTTTCCTCTCATCCATTTTCCTAGTATTTATTTTCTAAATTTTCCACTTTGATTTCAGCTTCCTTTATATTTTTATTAATATTACCAATCCTCTCTTTATTCCATTTACTCAGCCTAATTTTAAGCATTCTCAGCTTTTGATTGAACAATTGAACAGGATTACCTATAGTATCTTGTTCCCATTCTGTTTTGACTATATTATTATAGTCCTCATGCAGACTCCATATATTCTGGAAGTTGAATCTTCCTTTTATGACATTTGTTTTTCTATTGTAATTAACAAAGAACTATGGTCAGAGCAGGTTCTATTAAGATGCTTAACGCCTATGGCTCCATACTTATCTACCCATTTAACATTATGTAAGTACCTATCCAGTCTTGACCATATAGTCCCTTTATTCCTCTTATTATTACACCAAATGTATTTCAAGCCTAAAACATTTACTTACATAAAATTTGTTTTAGTTATCGTCTCATAAAATTGTTTAAGAGCCTTTCTATTAGGAGCCTTCCCTCCCTTATTTTCCTTGCTATTTCTGATTATGTTGAAGTCTTCTCCAGTGGTCCATGGCTTCTTTCTCCTCTCCAGTTCCTCCGTGTCTTTCCAAAGTGACTTCCTCTCTTCCCTTGAGTTTTTTGGATACACTACTAAGATGATTTCTTCGTTCATTTTTTCCGAGACTTATATTTATTAATTGTAAAGTATCGTTTAAAATAAGAGTATCAAGCTTATCTTTCTACAACAACCATATTCTTCCATTGTAGTTCAAAAGCATTTATCAAAACCAATAATAGCTTTGTATTTCTCTAACTGCTCTTTTTCAACCAATGGTTCGACTAGCATTATTAATGAAATTTTAAATGTATGTTTTTTCTTAATCTTTTTAAGGTGGGTGTATTTGCTACACCTCACACATTCCAGTATAATTATCTAAACATTGGTGGATATCCTTGCATTTGCTCTTGTAGTGCACTTAGAATCGTATTTCTTGCCTAAATATTTTTTGTGTTTCTTGATTTTTTTGCTTGTGCTCGGACCCTTTATCTTTTTTATACCCCATTCTTCCTTATAAATTTTATTTAACTTAATAGCCATAACTTTTATTTCTTGTATTTCCCATTCCCTACTTCTCAAACATTCTCTATTATTTTCTATGTTTATATCATTCTTTGTTTGATTTTCTAGTTGTTGTTCTTTCTCCTCCTCACTCATGACTAGTGGACACTTCTAATCTCTTCCTCTATTAACTCATCTACCCACTACCCTTTGTTCACTGCCCATTTTCTCCTTCCTTTTCTAGCCTTCTGCCTCACCTCCCTAGCTTTCTGCTTACTCTTCCTGGTCATTTTTAGCATTTCTTCTAATTTCTGCATCATTTGTCTTCTTTGACCCTCCTCTAGCCCATCCCTTTCCACCCTTTCTTCTAATCCCAACCTTTCTATTCCCCTATTACTCTCTTTGCTATTCTCCTCTTCTCTCCCCTCTTTTCCTTTGCTTTTCCTAAGTTTTTGCCCGACATTTTCCTCCTTTTCTCCCAGCCTCTGCGCTCTTACTGCCCTCACCTTACTTGTCCCTATTTCCTCTCCTTCTCTTTCTACCTTCTGCCCATTAAACCCACATTCTTCTTCCCTACCACTAATTGTAAAGATTGCTTCCCTCTACTATTCTCTAACCCATCTTCAATTATAACTTTCCTATAGACTACTATTTCTTTTTTTCTATTTCTTCCCTCCTCTCCCATGATAATTTCTGCTCCTCTCTCCTTTTTTTTACTATACAAGCTTCAGCCCCATGCCCAAGTTTTTTACAAATGTGACAATACTGAGGCAGATTTTCTGGCACATGCTGCCAGAATCCCATGTCCTCCATGCCTCCTATCCACACTCTCTGTGGGATAGGTTTCTGCAAGTCTTTCTCTATACAGATTTGAGCTACGCTCGGTCTTGATAGAGTAGCTGTAGCACCATCAATTAAGAAAGGATTACCTATTGATTTCGCTATGAGGTAGAGAGAATGTTTATCGAAAAAATGAATTGGCAATAAGTGAAGAAGAAACCAAACTAGGACCTTGGTTGACTCCTCCCTTGTTGAAAATTCCGGCGACCATTTGAATGTTCTCATGGGGAAGCCATTTATAAATCATGTACATTTCATCCAGATTCTATGCATATCCTTTTCAACGAACAATTGCACAAGGACGTGCTTCTCGTCGATTAATCCCACTTTCACCAAACCTTTGGGCTTCAATTGAGTCGAAGAAGTTTCTTACCTCTTCAACTCGAAGCTACCCGTGTAAAAATTTTCCAATAATTAAATTTTGAGCCTTTGCAAAACTTGCGATATCTTCGGTAGAGAAGAAGATGGCCAGTTCACATTGCTTCTCGTAAATCCTTTTTTAGCATTTGTGATTTTATTAAAATGTTGTGAAAAAGATTTTTTATTAGCTAAATAATCCATTTTCACCAAATTGAGCTTGAAATAGCAACTTCTTTTTCAAGATTTGAGCTTTCTGTCTCTAGAAAACCACTTTCCCTATAGAATTTTCAAGAGCGGGTTTTCAGAAAAAACTATTTTTTATTTTTTTTTCTTCATTTTTTCTTATTTTTCTTATTCTTTTTAGCCTTCTTATTATTCTTATTCTTCGTATTATTATTATTATTATTATTATTATTATTATTATTCTTTTTCTTATTATTATTCTTATTCTTCCTTATCTTCTTATATATTCTTCTTATTCTTCATATTATTTCTATCCTTCTTATCATTCTTATTTTTCTTATTTTTTTACTTCTTATTTTTCTTATTCTTTTTATTCTTCTTATTCTTATTTATTTTATTATTCTTCTTATTCTTTTCATTCATCATACTCTTCTTTATCTTCTTATTCTTTTTATTCATCATATTCTTCTTATTCTTTATATTCTTCTTATTTTTTTAATTCTTCATCTTCTTATTCTTTTTATTCTTTTTATTCTTATTTATTTTATTATTCTTCTTATTCTTTTCATTCATTATACTCTTCTTATTCTTCTTATTATAATTACTCTTCTTATTATTCTTATTCGTCTAATTATTCTTATTCTTTTAATTATTCTTATTTATCTTATTCTTCCTATTTATTTTTATTATTCTTATTATTCTTATTATTTTTATTCTTCTTATTCTTTTTATTATTCTTATTCATTTTATTCTTTTTATTCTTATTATTCTTCTTTATTTTATTTTTTTTCTTATTCTTCTTATTCTTATTATTCTTCTTATTCTTTCTATTCTTCTTATTCTATTTATTTTTTTTACTTCTTATTCGTTTTATTTTTTTTATTCTTTTTTATATTATTATTCTTCTTCTTATTCTTCTTATTTTAGTATTCTTTTTATTCTTCTTATTCTACTTATTTTTCTTATTCTTTGTGTTCTTTTTATTCTTCTTATTCTTATTATTCTTCTTATTCTTTTTTATCTTCTAATTCTTTTTATTCTTATTATTTTTATTATTCTTCTTTTTCTTATTCTTATTTTTTTATTCTTTTTATTCTTTTTATTCTTCATATTTTTCTTATTGTTCTTATTCTTCTTATTTTTTTTCTTTTTATTCTTTTTTATTATTTTTATTATTTTTATTCTTCTTATTCTTTATATAATATTATTCTTCTTATTCTATTTATTATACCTACTCCTCTTATACTTCTTATTATTCTTATTTTTCTTATTCTTATTATTCTTCATATTCTTCATATTCTTCCTATTTTTTTATCTTCTAATTCTTCTTATTTTTTTATTCTTCTTATTCTTCATATTTTTCCTATTATTCTTAATCTTTTTATTCTTTTTATTCTTTTTATTATTTTTATTCTTCTTATTCTTCTTAATCTTATTATTCTTATTATTTTTTTATTCTTATTATTTTTTTATTCTTCTTATTATTCATATTCTTCTTAATTTTTTATTTTTCATACCCTACTCATTCTTCTTGATCTTCTAATTTTTCTTATTTTTTTTACTCTTCTACATATTATTATTATTATTATTATTATTATTATTATTATTCTTCTTCTTCTTCTTTTTATTCTTTTTATTCTTCTTATTCATTGTATTATTCTTTTTCTTCTTATCTGTCTTATTCTTCTAATTCTTCTTTTTTTTTCTCATTCATTTTATTATTATTATTATTATTTTTTTTATTATTCTTCTTATTATTCTGATTTTTTTATTTCTTTTTATTCTTCTTATTCTTATTATCCGTTTAATTCTCCTTATTCTTCTATATTTTATTATTCTTCTTATTCTTCTTATTCTTTCTATTTTTCTTATTCTTCTGAATCTTTTGAATCTTTTTAATCTTCTTGTTTTTCCCATTCATCATATTTTTCTTATTCTTTTTATTCTCCTTATTCTTCCAAATCTTTTTTTTCTTCTTATTTTTTTATCTTCTAATTTCTTTTATTCTTCTTATTCTTCTTATTTTACTTATCCTTTTTATTCTTCTTATTATTCTTAATTTTTTATTCTTCTTATTTTTTTATCTTCTAATTCCTCTTATTATTATTATTATTATTATTATTCTTTTATTCTTCTTATTATTCTTATTCTTTTTATTCTTCTTATTATTCTTCTTATTTTTTTTATTCTTTTTATTATTATTATTATTATTATTCTTCTTTATCTTTTTATTTTTCTTATTCATCATATTCTTCTTATTATTCTTATTCTTCCTATTCTTCTTATTATTCTTATTTTTCTTATTTTTTTTCTTCTTATTCTTCTTATTCTTTTTATTCATCTTATTTTTATTTATATTATTATTTTTCTTATTCTTTTCATTCATTTCACTCTTCTTATTCTTCTTATTATATTTATTCTTCTTATTCTTCTTATTCTTATTATTCTTTTTATTTTTTTACTTCTTATTCTTATTATTCTTTTTATTCTTCTTTATATTATTATTCTTCATATTATTATTCTTCTTATTCATTTTATACTTATTTCTCTTCTTACTCTTCTAATTCTTCTAATTCTTCTTATTTTTCTTATTCTTTATGTTCTTCTTATTCTTTTTATTTTTCTTATTCTTCTTATTCTTTTTATCCTTCTTATTCTACGTATTCTTCTTATTATTTTTATTCTTCTTATTTTACTTATTCTTCTTATTCTTCTTATTTTACTTATTCTTCTTATTTTACTTATTCTTCTTATTCTTCTTACTCTTCTTATTCTTCATATTCTTCATTTTTTTTATTTTCTAATTCTTCTTATTCTTTTTATTTTTCTTAGTTTTCATATTCTTTTTATTCTTCTATTTTTTTCTTCTTAGTCTTCTTTTTTATTTTTATCTATGTGTTTTTTATTCTTTTTATTCTAATTATTTT
>JAREIK010000989.1:0-24708 GCA_029783825.1 Sapria himalayana | reverse complement strand
AATAGATAGATTATCAAAAGATAGATTGATAGATAGCAATATAGATATATATAATATATATATATCTATAAACACCACACCCACATATAATTTAAAAAATTGAATAGAGAGAGAAAGATAGACAAAGACCTAAATTGATAACAAATAGATAGATAGATAATAGAAATATATGGATAGACAATAGATAGAAAGATAGATAGATATATATAGATAGTAGATATAGATATTATCAATAGATATCTACATATAGATAAATAGATAGATAGATGCACAAATATATAGATAGATTGACTTTTGTAAGATTGATATATAAATAATTAACCATAGATTGATTAACAATAGACAAATAGACAATAGAAAATAGATACATAGATAGATAGATAAATAAAGAAATATATATATAGACAAATAGACTAAAAGATAGATAGATATATAAATAATAGATGATTATCAATAGATATCTACCGATAGTATATAGATAGATAGATACTAATAGATAGATACACAATAGATAGATATATATACATTTGTAAGTTGATAGATAAATAAATAGACAGATAGATTGATTAACACATAACAAATAAACAAATAGAAATAGATACATAGATAATAGTAGATAGACAAATAAATAGATAGGTTGATTGATTAGCAAAAAGATAGATAAATTGACAGATAGATAGATACATATAGATTAATATATAGATTAATATATAGATTAATATATAGATTAATATATAGATTAATATAGATTAATATATAGAAAGATACATAGATATATAGATAGACAATATATAGAAAGACATTAGTCCGATAGATAAATTAATAGATTGACAGATAGATAGAAAGATAGATAAATACATAGGTAATAGAAAGATATAAATAGATATATAGAGATAAGCAATAGATACATAGAAATTTTAAAGATATAGAAACATAGACACATATACACATAACCATAGACACTAGACATATAGAGATGAAAGATACAAAGAGAATAGACTATAGTAGAAATAGACATATGTAGAATGACATATAGCATATAGAGAGATAGATAAATATATATAAACAAATATATTGATCAAAAAAAATATATAGATATACAGACAAATAGACCGATAGATGGATAGATAGATATATAGTAAGATATATATATGACAGATAGATAGATATATAGATATATTATCTATATATATATAAACAAATATAGATAACAGATATATAGGTTGATAGATAGACAGATAGATAGATATACAATTACAGATAGATAATAGATAGAAAATTGATAGATACATGGAAATAAATAGTCAAATAGATAGACAGATAGATAGATAGACAAATAGTCAAATAGTTTGAGAGACAATAGCTAATAAGCGATTGGAAAATAAGTAGATAGATAGATAGATATATATACAGATAGAGAGACTGATAGATAGCAAATAATAGATATACGGATAGTTAGATTGACAGATCAATAGATATGAAGATAGGCATATAGTCAGATCTATAGATATACATATAGACATAAAATAGATAAATAGATAATCAGGTAAAGAGATAGTCAAATAGATAGATAAGCAAATTGGTAGATAGACAAATAGACATATAGATAGATTATAGTTACTTAGATAGATAGATAGATAATAGACAAATAGATAGATAGAAAGATAGGTATATAGATAGATAAATAGATAGAGATAAAAAGATTAACAATTAGACAAATAGAAAGATAGCTTAATAGATAGAAAGACAATTAGATTGTTAAAGAGATAGATTGATAGATATACAGATAGTGATTTAACCATATATATAGATAGACACTTAGACAAATTGATGATAGATAGAAAATATATAAATAGATAGATAGTTATCTAAATATAGATAGATATATAGACATATACATTGATTAATATATGGACATATAGAAAATTAAATGAATAGACAGACTGACCGATAGATAGATAGATAGATATAAAGTTATATATATTGATAAATTGATATATTGATAGACAGACATTTAGATATATACATAAATAGCTAATTACTGATAGATAAATAAATAGATAGATAGATATATAGATATATTATTAAATATATAGATAAATAGATAGATATATATAGACATATAGATAGATAGTGAGATAGGCATTTAGATCGATAGACTGATAACATATAGCCATAGAGATAAATAGATTACTAGATATATTATTATATATATATATATATATATATATATATACACACACACAAATAAATAGACAGATATATAGATAGATAGATAGACATATAGATAGATAGATAAAAGATAGACAGATAGATAGATAGTTAGATAGAATGATAGATAAAAAATAAATAGATCGACAAATAAAAAGCTATATAGATAGGCAAATAAAAAAAGATTTATAGTTAGAAAGACAAATACACAATATATATAGATTGAGAAATATACAAAGCAAAGAGATAGATAAGTAGATAATTAAATCGATGGATAGTTAGATAGATATATAGATAGACATATAGACAGATTGACTGATAGTCTCATAGAAAAAAACATAATAGACATTTAAAGAGTTTGATAGATAAAACATAGAAATATGGACATATAGATAGATAAATAGATAAGCATATAGATAGATGGATAGACAACTAGACAAATTTTGTTAGATAGATAGACAGATAGATAAATAAATAGATACAAAGAGAGATAGAGAGAGAGAGAGACATAAAAGTAGATTGATTGATAGATAAATAGATAGAGAGAGATAGATAGATAGATAGATATATATATAGACTGATAGAAAAATAGACAAAATAAATAGATAGACAGATAGACAAATCGATAGATATACAGATAGACATATATACAATAAACAAATAGATAGATCTATATATATGTATATAGATATATTAGATATATTGATTGATTGATTTATTAATTTATTTATTTTTAGACAGATATATATAGTAGTTATAAAGAATGAAAGATAGATATATTGAATGATAAATAGAGATAGATTTACAGATAGACGAATATGCAAAATTAAAAAACAAATAGATAGAAATAGATATAGATAAATAGGCATTTAGATAGACAACAATATATTGAAAGACAGATAGACAAATAGATAGATAGATAGAAGAATATATAAATGGAGAGATATATAGATAGACAATTTGATAGATTAACAATAGATAGATTGATAGATTGACATTATTTAGTTTGATAGATAGATAGATCGATAGTTATACAAATAGATTATTAGACAAAAAGAAATAAAGATTGAGATAGATAGATTTATCGATAGAAAGATTGACACACAAATTGATATAGAGCTAGACATGCCAAAAAATAGACACAAAGATAGATATATAAATAGAAATATAGAATCATAGATAGATTGGAAGATAGACAAAGAAATCTACAGATAGACAAATAAATTGATAAATAGTTAGATATATAGACAAATAGAAAATTGAAAGAAAGATAGATAAGAAAATCAGATAGAATTATAAACTGATAGATTTATAGACTGATAGATGGTTGGATAGTTAGACATATAAATATACAAAATAGTAAACAGGTAGGTATATAAAAATAAAAGATAGATATAGATGGATAGATTGATTGATTAACAGATATATTGATAGATTGATAGATAGAAAGATAGAAAGATAGCTAGATAGTAAGATAGATAGACTGATATAAAGAAGATAGTTACAAAGATAGATATATTGAAAAATAGACATAACAAATAGATAGATATATAGATAGTCATATAGACAGATGGATAGATAGACAAATTTAAGATAAACATATAGATATATAGATAGATAAACATATAGACAGATAAACATATAGACAAATGGAAAATAGATAGATAGATAGACAGATAGATAGTCAAATAGATTAATAGATAATAGTCAATAGATAGATAGATATATTATATATATATATATATATATATATATAGATATATATATAGACATATAGAAAATAGAAATATAGACAGCCAGATAGATAGATAGACAGATGATTGATATATAAATAGATAGATAGATAAGTAAATATATAGGTAGATAGGCAGATAAATAGATATATTCAAAGATAGAAATATAGATTATCAAATCGATAGATAAATAGATAGATAGATAGATAGATAGACAGATAGATAGAAGAATACAGAAAAATAGAGAGATAGACAAAGAGAAAGATTGATAGATATACACATAGACTCATAGAGACTTAATAAATATATGATAGACAGATATACAATTAAAATAATAGATCAACTATAGGTAGTTAAATAGTTTGATAGATAGACACAAAGATAAATAGATAGATGGACTATTAAAAAGATAGATAGATATATATATAGACACACACATACACACATGTATATATTGAAAGATGATTGATAGATAGGCAAAATACAGATAGACATATAGTTAGATAGAAAAATATTAAAATAGATAATATATAGATAGATAGACATATAGACATATAGACAGCTAGTGAAATAGATAGATTGATTGATTTATTGATAGACAGCTTATTGATAGATCGATAAATAGACAGATAGATTGTTTAATTGATAGATATACAGATAGACAGATAGAAAAATAGAAACATAGATAGATAGATATAATAAATAAATAAATAAATAATATATATCTATATATATATATATATATATTGTTGGGCAATTACGCTCCCATAGTTATGATTTTAAGATACATAAGATAACAAAACAATAACACAACATAACAATATATATCCAATCCACGATCCAACATGGTAGAATAAAAAAAAATGAGAAAACACAAAACCAGAAATAAGGTGGTTCGCTAGTCGCTCAGTATGAGTAGCTACATCTACCAGAAAACACTTATGCATTACAGATTAAACCTAAATTTTCTTATAGTATGTGCAGTACAGAGAAAATTATAATAAATCGCACAAAGAGAGGAGAGAGAGAGAAAAAATGATGAATAGTTCCGGATCCGAAAAAATAGCAACCGAAAATAAAAATACAAAATCATTTATAATAAAAACTTTCACTTCAATCGATAAAACTAGCTACATCCACATTATTTTGCTACTACTGCATCTCCGGCCTCTTAATATTTCCATTCCTGCACTTACATGAAAATATTAAAACAGAAACATTTGGTTATACAAATAGATTATCAAAAACAAATTATATATAAATCATATATATATATATATATAGTTAAAAAGATAGATAGATAGTTAGACATATAGACAGATATATAGATAGACAAATAGACAAAAAGGCCATATAAAGAAATAAATTGAAATAGAGATAGATAAATAGACACTTAGATAGATAGAATAATATACATATATATATGTACAATAGAAAGAAATTTAGATAGACAAACATATAGATTGATAGAAAGATAGACTAATAGATAGATAGGCAAAAAAATTTGTTAAATAGTTATATAGGTAGATAAATAAACAAATAGAAAGATATACATATAGATTGTTAGTTAGAGAATTATGTAGATAAAAAATAAATATATAGTTAGATTCATAGATTGATATATAGCCAATAGATACATAGATAAATAGCCAAATAAACAAATAGAAAGTTAGATATTTAGATAAATATATAGATAGAAAGAAAGAAAGATAGATATTTATAATAAGATTGACATAAAGATTATTAGAAAAATAGATATATAAACATATAGATAGTAGACAAATAGATAGATGGATAGACAGATAGACTTATACAACTATACTTATTAGATAGATCGAGAGATAGATAGATTGAGAGATAGATAGATTAATAGATAGATAGATTAATAGATAGATAGACAAATTGATAGATAGACAAATTGATAAATAGACATATAGATAAAAAATAGATCCACAGATAAAAAGATAGACAGATAGATAGATATTTAGATAGAGAAATAGATAGATAGATAGATAGATAGATAGACATATAGATAGATAGACAATAGACAAATAGATAGATAGATAAATAGATAGATAGATTGAAAGATAGATAAATAGATAGATAGATAGATAGATAGATAGAAAGATAAATAGATAGATAGATAATTAGATAGACAGAAAGATAGATAGATAGATAGACATATAGACAAATAGACATATATTTATCTATTTTTCTATCTATTTGTCTATCTATATGTGTATCTATGTCTATCTATATGTCTATCAATTTGTTTATATATCTGTCCATCAATTTGCCTATCTTTTTTTTTTAAAGTTTATTTTATTAAATATAGCCCTCTCTTTTGGCGGAGGAATACCTTTTTACAATCTATTCTACCCTGTTCCCTCTTACAACCTTTCCCCTTAATTAGAAACTTTAAAAAACCAGATTGTATTTTGCATTTGACAAGATAAAGCAAAAAGCTAATGCTCCTCTATTCCTTTATTAAACCCTCGTAGCTTTATGCTTTTCTTTGCCCCTTCATCCCATCCACCATGTTGCATCAATTTATTTCTAGCCGTGATCTTATCATGTCTGATCCCACAGGCGTCCCTTTCTCTAAGACTGCAAACAGCTGCAACGTAGGGGAGTTAGTCAGTAGAATAATGGAAACAACCCGCTCCAACAGGGTCCTGGTCTAGTAAAGGTGTTTCCTGCAGCCACAACAGAAAAAACAGCTCCAAGAATATCTTCATCCTTACTTACCTTTACCCTTAGCCGCTTGATTCATATTTGTTGCACTTGGGATGAATTATGAGGCCGCTTTTATTTTCTTTTTGCTGGACCGAGCTAAATCTGAGTTTCTGTTTACCTAGCCACCTACACTAATTTCTAAACACTCCTAGCACCCATTGACTCTACTAATATAACACATGACACTTTAAACAATAAAGCTGTAACACAGACTCCAGAAACAATTATTTAGAGCAGAATTTAAACCAAACAGAATCTCTTGACCATTTATAAATCTCCAATACAAGTCCTAGCTGCTGGTTTCTGCCCATTCCTATTTGATGCCTTAAGCTGCTAAAAAAAACAGAAAAAAAAACCACCAAAACCAATAGCAAAAATCCAATATACCAGCATACCTTGCCACTTTACCTCCCTTTTGCTGGTTGCTTTAGTTTTGGGCCTTGCTGGATAGCTTCCCTGCAAAGACAGAAATTCCCCTATCCTGGACTCTACCCACTTTTACCTTAACATTTATTTGTGATAATTTTGATTTTAACTAAGCTATCTATGATTTTTCTTAATGTTTCTTATCCGCAAATAAGGTAAATCCCTCTTGTCTAAACTTGCAATACCTTTTAGCTTACCTGGTATCGACTCCTCATTAAATTCTAAATCTCCACTCTTCTCACCTATTCTAGCAAGGTTATCCGGCAGTGTGTTTGCTTCCCTATATATGTGAGAAATTGAGGCATTCAGATCTTTTATGAGTATCGTTATCATTTCTATCTCCTCCTCATGTCTCCATAAAGTTGTTTTTTTAGTTACTAAATTTACCAACATTAAAGAATCCACATGTATTTGTAAATTATTAAAACTCATCTTTTTACAAAGATTTAAACCTGATATTAATGCCTTTATTTCCGAGTGTAAAGCCGAAAAGGCTTTACCTATAAGAGTGAATGCTTTAATAATGAGCACATTAGAATCTCTTATTACTCCTCATCCTCCTGCTATCCATGTGTCCCTATTAAAACTGCCATCCGTGTTAAGTGATAACTTTCCTGCTATAGGTCTATTCCAGGTTATGCTTTTTATCCTTTGCTGCTTAATTATCTTAATATTAAGGTCCCATGACTTATCTACATACTCATCTATATTCTTATTTACTACTATTATAGGCTTTATACAAGATATGTTACTAATAACTTTCTTAATTTCATTTAAGATTTCACCTGAATTCATCTTTATTCCCTCAAATCTACTCCTATTTCGGGCTTTCCATATGCATCAAAGTACCACATGTGGTATTTTTTGGTTTAGCTAATTTCTAGAGGAACTACTTGTATTTCCTTTTTCCCATTTATTAATTTTTTCTATGATCCCCTCCTCTCTATTACTTATTTGTTTAAATTTTTCCAGCTCCCTCCAGATTTCTTGTGCTATTTTCCCTTTCGAAAAAAGGTGATCTAAAGATTCTTCTGCTTCCATGCAGCAGTCACATCTCGATACTATCTTTATGCCTTTTTTTTAACATTAGAATCCAAGGATAAGGCATTCACTAGTGTTTTCCAAGCTAGCGAACACATTTTGTAGGGGATATCTTCCTTCCATGCCCATTTAAATAAGGTTTGAACGGGTTTTTTCTTTCTAATCAATTCCTCTGCAGATTTCAATGTAAAATTACCTTGCGGAGTGAGAGTCCATATCTAACCACTCTTTTTCAGAATTAAATGAGATTCTATGATATCCTTCTGTTTTACCAGCACTTTCCAATTATTAGAGGCCTTCCTCTGAGGCTGATCATGGTTACCTCTGTATTTGGCTCTCATATATTTAGCCCAAAGGTTGTCGCTATATTTTAGCCTCCACCATCCTTTACAATCCCAGGCAGTGGCTATATCTTGTAAATTCATTATACCTAAACCTGCTTCCTCTTTTAGGTAACAAATGTCTTTCCAGTTTTTCAAATGAATTTTATTTTTCCCCTCTTTTTTCCCCATAAGAAATTAGCCATTTCTGATTCTAATTTTTTAGTAAATTTCTTTGGAGGGTGAATGACCGATAGAATGTGTACCAGTGTACTCTGGAGAACATGAGAGATGAGTGTGATCCTTCCCCCGAATCCCAATAGTTCTTCTTTCCAGCATGCTATTTTCTTTCTCATTTTCTTTTGTAAGGGTACTAAATATTCTTCTCTCAGTCTACCCTCATATATGGGGCAGCCTAGGTACATTAAAGCTCCTTTTTTATGAGTAAAACCTGTGATGCTTTCAACTTTATTTGCCACTTTCTCCATGGTTTTAGTGGTTAGCATAAACTGACATTTCTTTTTGTTAACTACTTGTCATGTTTCTATTTCAAAAATATGTAGAAGTTCCATGAGGTTACTCAGTGATCTTCTACCTGCATTCGTAAAAATTATTAGATCGTCTGCATATGCTAGGCAACCTATTCTAGGGGTGTTTCTTGGTTGCCTGAAAGGAATTATTTTTCCTTCAGACATTCATTTATTCAAGTTAATTAGCAATTCTAGGTAAATATCAAATAATAAGGAAGACTACGGATCCCCTTGCCTTAAGCTTCTTTTTGGCTTGAATTCCCCACCTTTCTTTCCATTTACAATGACTTTAACCCATGCACTAGAGACACATCTAAATATTAAATCAATGCTTAATTCTGAGAAACCAAAATTCCTCATAGTAAAGCAGAGTGTGTCCCATTCTACCATGTAAAATGCTTTAGATAAATCCAGCTTAACTACTAAGTTATTCCCTCTTATTTTTGATGGTAACTCCCTCATAATTTCTGAAGCTAGCCTGATATTTTCAATCATAAGCCTGTTTTTGACAAATCCAGTTTGTTCCTGAGATATAATACATGGTAAGATACTACTTAACCTATTTTGAAATATTTTTGAAAGGATTTTATAAATTGCATTGCATAAGCTAATTGGTCTAAAATCCTCACATTTCCGTGGGGATTCTTTTTTTGGTATTAACACAATGAATGAGGATGCCCATGCCTTAGGAATTTCTTCCCCTACAAAAAAACTAGCAATTGCAGGAACTAGATCATTTTTAATTTATGCCAGTTTAGTAGAAAAAAATAATTATTCCAACCATCTGGCCCTGCAGCGCTATCCTTATCCATGTCAAATACCGCATTTTTAACCTCTTCCTCCTCAGGAATTCTCTCCATGATTTGATTTTGCTCATTAGTGATTATTTTGCTAATTCCTTTCATTAAAGAGTCCACTTCATGAGAGACATGACCACATAAATGTTTCTTAAAAAATTTTTCGAAGAGAGTTTCTATTTGTTTATCTTCTTCTACCCAGATTCCTTCATCACTTTTTATACCTTTGATTCTATTGGCCTTTTATCCTAGTTATATTATGGAAAAATTTGGTGTTTCTGTCTCCATCTTTAAGTCATTTAATTTTTACGTGCTGCTTCCAATATATTTCTTCCATATGCAATTTTAGTCTCAGACTAGCTTTAGCCTTGCTTAATTCTTGTTTGATTTCCTCGTTATTTGTGTTATCGTAATCAAATTCTAATTTAGCCACTTCCTCTTCTGCTTGCTTTATATTTAGATTTAGATTACCAAAAACTTCTTTGTTCCATGTTATTAAACATTTCTTTAATCTGTACAACTTAACCTTTCGAGCTTGCATGGGCTTACCCATTGCAGGCTCTAACCATGAATCTCTGACCAACCTTTCAAATCCACTGTGCTTCTCCCACATATTTTGAAATTTGAAGGTACCCGGAGCTCTTTGATTCCTTTGAACTGTTATGAGCAAAGGGCTATGATCTGAGCAGGTTCTATTTAAATGCCTTAGCCCAGTAGTCCCATGTGTGGCTATCCACTTTGCATTACATAGGACTCTGTCCAATCTGGCCCATATTGCTCCTCTTTTCTGCCAGTTATTACACCACGTATAACTTGTGCCTGTAAAGTCCAGTTCTATTAAATTACAGCTAGCAATTGGATCATTAAATTGCGTCATTGCTACTTTATCCGGAGTTTTACCTCCTTTCTTTTCCTGCGCATTTCTTATAACATTAAAGTCTCCCCCGATAATCCAAGGAGTATTTCTAGATGTGATATCTTGCATCTCCTCCCATAAGGATAATCTTGAATTTTTATCATTTTTTGCATACACTACTGATATAATTTCATCTGCATTTTTGTTTGTTTTGAAGAAGACTGCATGTTCTATATCCTTTAATATAACAATATCCATATAATTATGCCACAAAATCCATAGTTTATTATTTAAATTCACAAATGCATTATTAAACCCTAACATTACACTATACTTCATTAATTGATCCTGTTGAACAATTGGTTCAGCAATAACAACTATAGAAATTTTATGTATTTTTATCAGTTTTTTCAGCCTATTAATCGAGGGGTTGTTAGCCACCCCTCTGATGTTGCAGTAAAGGCATTTATCCATTAAATCTTAATTTAGTTTGAGATCTAGTTGTGCATTTGTGCTCATACTTTTTATTTAAGTATTTCTTCATGTTTCTCGGGGTTTTAGGAATGTTAGAAAAAGCGTGCATTACTTCATTGTAACCTACCTGCTGCCCTAATTTCATAGCCATGTTTTTCATGGCCTCCATAGCTTGAACCCTTGTGAACTTTCCCTAGTCTTCCTCGTAGATTGCTAGATCATCCTTCACCTTTTCCAAGTGATCTACCATTTTTTCCTCCTCTATACCTAATGGGGGGCAACTTAGTATATCTGAATCTTCTTGATAATCCAGAAGATCATCTTCTTGCCAATTGAAGTCCTCTATTCGTTCTTTTAAAACCCTCCTAGTTTTAACTTTTTTTCCCCTATTCTTTTTGCTTCTCACCACTTCCCATCCCCCATTATTTTCTACCTCTTCCTCACCTTCTAAACTCGATTCTTTAACTTCTCTTACTGCATTAGAGCCTCCTTGCTTTTGCTGAAAATTCTCCCACTTTCTCCCATTTTCCCCTTCCTCCACTCCCATGGCTAAATCATGAAATTCACACCCTACTGACCTCTCTCTTGAGCCATTCGGAGCTCTCTCCCCCTTCATTATCCATCACTCAACCTTCCTTCTTCCTCCTTCCACCCTCTGCCCATTTCCTTTATCCTCCATTCCTGCCCTACAATCTCCCATTTCGTGCCCAATCCGTTTACAGTTTTAGCAATATGAAGGCATGTATTCGGGTATTACGGTTTGCCAAAAACCTTCCTGCTGTTCATTTTCTCCACTGGATATCCATATCTGGTTTGGAGGCTGCACAAGCAGGTTACATTCTACACAGACTCGGGCATAACTTGGCCTTGTCATGGCCACTGTTGCTTCGTCCCGAAGCATAGGCTTCCCCAAGTAAGAGGTGATGACATGAAGAGCAAGCAGATTAAATAAATATAGTGGAAGATTCGGCAAAGAAAACCATACCGGGGCTAGAGGCGCCTCCTCCAATGGGCTGAAATTTTCCGTCCACTTCAGAACGCGCATGGGGTAGCCATCCACTTGCCAAGAAGCTCTATGCCATAAACGATAATGGTCTTCCTCCGAGCAGCATTGAAGAAAAATGTGTTTGGAGTCATAATCTGTGAACTTGACTTTTCCAGTGAGCTTTAAGGAGGAGAGGAAGTGCTGAATGGCATGCGCATTAGGCCTGCCGTGGGAAAATTTCCCGACGAGCATATATTCGAATGGTTCCATGAGTTTCAGCAACTCATGCCTTGAGAAATTAACAATGGGACTCCTGTTTTTGTTCCCGAAACAGCGTGAAGGAGGTGTGGTCCCTTTTAATATTGAGGGAAATGACTTATTAATTACTAATAAGTCATTTTCCTCCATTTGTAGCTTGAAAGGGATTGAATTTGAGCGAGAATGGTGGCTTTCTCTCTCTCTAGAAATGAGATTTTCTCTCTAGAAATTGAGAGCATTTTTTGAAGAAGAAGGAACCTTTTTACTATATGTTCTTTCTTATTTTCTTTTCTTCTTCTCCTCCTCCTCCTCCTCCTCCTCCTACTTCTCCTCATCCTCCTCCTCCTCCTCCTCCTCCTTCTCCTCCTCCTCCTTCTTATTATTCTTCTTCTTTTTCTTATTATTATTATTATTATTATTATTATTATTATTCTTCTTCTTCTTCTTCTTCTACTACTCCTTCTTCCTCTTCACCTCCTCCTCCTTCTCATTCTTCTTCTTCTTCTTCTTCATCTTCTTGTTCTTCTCCTTTTTTTTCATCTTCTCCTGCTTCTACTTCTTTTACTTCTTGTTCTTCTCCTTTTTTATTCAATTTTTTCTTCTTCTTATGATTCTTCTACTTCTTTTGCTACATCTTCTTCCTCTCCATCTTTTTCATCATCAACTTTTTCTTCTTCTTCTTTAACTTCTTCTTCTTCTTCTCCTCCTCCTCCTCCTCCTCCCTTCTTCTTTTTTTCATCTTTTTTCTTCTCATTCTTCTTCTTCTTCTTCTTCTCCATCTTTTTCATCTTATTCTTCATATTTTTGGTCTTCTCCATCTTTTTTATCTTCTCCTTCTTCTGCTTATTATTTTTCTTTTCTCCTCTTTCTTCTACTACTACTACTACTTCTTCTTCTTCTTTTTCTTCTTCTCTTTCTTTTTCTTATTCTCCTTCTACTACTACTACTACTTATTCTTCTCCTTCTTCTCCTTTTATTTTTCTCATTCTTTTTCTTTTTCTTCTTCTCTTTCTTCTTCTCCTTTTTCTTTTTTTAATAGTGTTTTATTAATTTTAAAGCTCTCTTTTTTGGCTGAGGAATACCATTGTTACAAATGCCCTATGCTACCTTGACTCTTTTTTATACATGACTTTCTATAACTAAAAATAAAATAATATAGAATACAAAAAAAATCCTATTTATGATCTCTAAAAATTTTCTAACTGACTACTATTCTGTATGATGGTCTAGTTAGCCATCCTCTAGAGCCTTCATAATTACTCATGTCAACTTTTTATGATTTTTCTTGCTACTATGCCACTCGCCCAGATATTTTTTTTAATTAATATGTTGCTCCTTACTTTGCATTCTACCTCTTTTTGTATCTCAGTAGCCTTTCTTTCCCTGAAGTTTTCTCTCACCTTCCCATGCTATCCTGCCCACTTCCTCCTTTGTCTATCTTTATCCTTTATCTACTACTTACAAGACACCAATGCAGATCAAAGAAAACAAAACTCCATATTAACCTTGTTAGCCTCCACCCTTTCCCTTATTGTTCCCTATCCCTCTCAAAGTTTACAGATATCATTAAAACATCAATAGCAGCACAAAGCCAAGGCTTTTCTGTCTTCCATTTCTTCCTTGTATGATCTTCCTCCTTCTTTATCTTTATGTTGATTAGGCTTCAGTTCTATTTCCATTGGATCCCTTATGCTCTAAGAATGTTGTACATCTTTGCTTCTTTCTTCCACCTACTGGATAAACAAAGAAAACACAACCCAACCTTTACCCCTTTCGCTTGTTCCCCCTATCCCTCTCTATTACAGACATCATTAAGTAGAAAATATAGCTAGCAACCAAGGCCATCCTATATCTACAAATCTTCTCCTTTGCTGATCTCCCTTCTGCTTTATCTTCATGTTGTTGTGGCTTCAACTCTATTTCTTCTTTAGCCCCTTTGCTCAGAGTTGTTGTTCCAGCAGCCCCTCTTTCTACCTTTTATGCTTTCTCTTTTATGTTGGGGGTCCTCAGTTTCTTGTTGTTACCTGCTCTTTTTCTACAAAAAACTATTTTGCTATACAAGTAAAAACAAGATGCCTTAGCCCTTATTTTTACATTGTATAAACAAAACAAGATGCCCCTTCTTTATAATCTTCCATCTTGATCTTCTTCTACACTCTTAGCTGTTCTTCCTAAAGCTTATCCCCCCATTTTCCTTAGCTCCATAATTCTCATTTTTAGCTTCATGAAAAACAATTATGCAATAGAAAAGTATCTTCTGCCCATTCCCCTTATCCCTTTCAACCCCTTATATTTACTTCCCTATAAGTTGGATTTACTTCCTTTTCCTGAATATCTATTTTGGGGATACACTTACCATTTTTCTTCTGTTCTTTTGCTCTCCTGCTTGTACCTGCACACTCAACCAAATAAAGAGTAATCCCTTTCTTTCCTACCTCCCTCCTATGTTTCTTTTTTGCCCTTATTCTGTCCTCTATCTGTTTGTTAATAACCTACCCTGCTAAATTTTTATCCTCCTAATATATAAGAAGTCTTCACTGTCCATTCTTATTATTCCTTTGTATATGTACAGAAGAGATGCTTGTATATATTCATGTTGGCCTTTCTTTTTTCATTCTCTTGCTAGTCTATTATCCAATGCATTTGCTTCTCTATAAATGTGTTTGGTAGAAGCATTTGCTTCTCTACTACAATTAAAGTTCATTTGAATATCTATATTCTTTAATTTTTTTACTTTGCATATTTGTAGCCATTTTCTCAAGGTCAAGATTTCAGCATGTAGCGCTGCAGTGGCTTTAATACTTTTTGTGAAGGGTAAGATAAGCTTACCTTCCAAGTCCCTTATTTCCCTACCTCCACCCGCTACTCCCATATCCATATCAAAGCTGCCATCTGTGTTTAGGGCCAACCTCCCTTCTAGGATTTTTCCCAATTTATTTTTATAATTTTGTGAGATTATAATTTTTTCACTGTGCGATTCCAAATCTTTAGTGTGTCCCTTTCTAGTTCATCACTCTGGATTGCTATTGGGTTAGATTTTGAAATTCTTTTTGTCTCCTCCTTGATGTCTTTCCAGATGCTCTCAATATTCATTCTATGCCCCTCAAATCTACTATTGTTTTTTAACTTTCAAATGCACCAAATAGCTATGTGTGGGATATTATTTTTAATCCATTTCTGTGCTATGTGCAATGTATGTGTTATGCTCCAATTCTGTGCTATGTGCAATATATGTGTTATGCTCCATTTCTGCTAAATTGTGTCAAATTTTGACACAATTTTTTCTGGTGAGAACAAATGATCAAGTGCTTCTAGTTCATGTGAGCAACATTTACACCTTGAGGCTAATTGAATGCCCTTTTTTATGTTATCATCTATCGATATTGCATTCTAGAGGACTCTCCATATAAAGGTTTTGATTTT
The DNA here is from genome assembly GCA_029783825.1 of Sapria himalayana. Lineage (NCBI taxonomy): Eukaryota > Viridiplantae > Streptophyta > Magnoliopsida > Malpighiales > Rafflesiaceae > Sapria > Sapria himalayana. The sequence goes on along the minus strand of JAREIK010000989.1, from coordinate 8,918 downwards.
CTGTAGATTTTCATTGTTCCAAGGCCATTTAATTTTTTATTTTCATTATTCATGCTTCTCACTTTATCCTTGGCTGATTTAAGTGAAAAGACACCATCTGAGTTTAGAGTCTATTTCCAGCTTCTTTTGGTCAATTTTGAATATTTTTTCACTAGCTCTCTTTGCTTAAGCATTTGTTTCCATACTTGTTATCCTTTGTTTTTTTCCTTTCTCTATTCGTATCACCCTCTATGCAGTATTTAGCTTTCATGAACTCATCTCATAGGGTATCATTCTTTTTAACCTCCATCATCTTTTGCATGCCCATACCTTAGCCAAAGCGTTCAAGTTAGTAAAACCTAGCTCTGCTTTCTATTTTGGATTGTATAAATCCTTCCATTTTTTCCGATGAATTTTACAATTGTCTTTTTTCTTTTCCCAAAAAATTGAGTCATTTCATTTTCTACTCTTTTTATTAATGAAACCAGTGGGTGAGTAATCATTAGATTGTGCATCAACGTGCTTTGCAGCACGTGTGTTATTAAAGTTATCATGCCTCCCATACTTAGCATTTCAACCTTCCAGCTAGCTACTTTATTTCTTATCTTGTCAAGCAAAAAGTCCAAGTATTCTATCTTCAATTTTACCTTCATAAATTGGGCATCCTAGATATAAAATTTCACATTTTTTATGTGAAAATCATGTTATGCGTCTAATCTTATGATTAAGGCTCATTGGCACTTTAGTGGCCACCATATACTGACACTTTATTTATTTATTTATTTTTTCTTGTCTCCTCCTCCATTATCCATATCACCTCCAACAGGCTGTAGAATACCTACTTCTTCCATTAGTGAAGACCACCACATCATCCGCATATGCCAAGCAACCCACAAACGAGGTGTTCTTTGGCTTGCTAAAAGCTCCAATCCTTCATGTTCTTATTTTATCTTTAATGTTGGCAATTAAGAGCTCTAAGTAAATGTTAAAGAGTGAAGAAGAGAGAGGATCTCCTTGCCTTAGCCCTCTAACTAGTTTAATTTTTCTACTGAGTTCTCCATTTACAAGGATTCATACCCATATGCTGAGACATATCTATATATCAAATCAATACATGCTTCCACGAAGCCATCTTTCTCACAGTGAAAATTAATATATCTCATTCTACTTAATTAAATGCTTTAGATAAATCTAATTTTATTAACACATTATGACCTCTAGTTTTTTTTTATTTCTATAATCGTCTCTTTTTCTAGATTGATGTTTTTCATTATTAATCTATTTTTCATGAATCATATTTGCTCTTTTGAAATTATTTTGGGGAGGATATCTACTAATCTGTTTTGTAGTATCTTAGCTAGCATTTTGTAAATAAAGTTACACAAGAGCATAGGTCTGAAAACCTTCTCCCTCTTGGTGATTATCGTTTATAGGTAGAAGCACCATGTATGAGTTGCCCTATTTCTTACCAATATCTACACCACACAAAATTCAAGATATAGCATTTAGCAGATCTCCATTTATGATGTACCAATATCTGCACCATGTATGAATTTTACCAAACATGCTGTTTGGTAAAATTCATTGTTCCACCCATCTGGACTAGGGGCACTATTTTTGTTCATGCTGAAAACTACTACTTTCAGTGTTTTTTCCTCTGGAAATTTCATGAGTGCACCATTATCCTCTTTTGTTATTTTATATTATATATTTTGTATTTGGCTATAACCCTCGAGGTTCGCTTCTCCATTTAATTGATTATCAAAGAATTCTTCCAAGTATTTTTTTATACTTGCACTCGTAACTATCCATTTATTTGTGTTGTTTTTTATGCCTTTTATTTTTTGCTTCTGAATTGTCACCTTTGCAATTTTTTGAAAAAACGGTGTTTTTGTCCCCTTCTTTTAAACCATTTAATTTTTCTTTTTGTTTCCAAATAAACTTCATCCATAAGAAATTTTAATTTTAATTCAGCTTGGGCTTTGCTAAGCTCCCTCCTGCTATCATCACTATGCATTTTTTCATATTCCAACTCTCTCTTTTCCACCTTCTACTTTGCTTCTTTTATGTTTTTGTTGATATTCCCAAATATTTCTCTATTCCATATCTTTAAATTCATTTTTAATCTATTTAGTTTTTGGTTAAAGCTTTGCATTGGATTTCTTGTAGACTCCTATTTCCAGGAATCCCATGCTATATTATTGAATGCATGATGTAGACACCAAGCATTCAAGAATTTGAATGAGCTACCTATGATTTTTGCCTTTTCTATAGTAATTAATAATGGATTATGATCCTAGCAGGTTTTGTTTAAGTGTCTCACTGTAGTGGAACCAAATCTTTCCACCCATTTAACATTATGTAGAACTTTGTCTAACCTAGCCCATATTGTACCTCTATTTTTCTAGTTATTGCACCCAAATATATTGTGAACCTAAGAAGCTAGCTTTCATTAGATTCGAATTTTTTATAGCCTCATTAAAGTGAAATCTAGCTTTTGTGTTAGGGGGTTTTCATTTATTTTTCTCATTAGCCTTTCTTGTTATGTTGAAGTCTCCTCTTATAACTCGTGTTTTATTCATGCCTGCTATTTTCTCCATATCACCACCAAAATTATTTCATCTCGATCTTTATCTAAACTAAAGTTGATTATTTGTTCAGATTCTTCCCATATTATTATGTTCAACTTGCTCTTCCAAAAGAGTCATATCTTACCATTTTCATTAAAATGAGCATTTTCAAAGCCCAAGATACCTTTGTAATTCTCTAACTACTCCCTCTCTACCATGGGTTTAGCTAGCATTATTATAGGTGTTTTATACATTTGAACGGCCCCCTTTGGCCTTTTTTATTGTGGGTGAGTTTGCTATCCCCCTTATATTCCAATATAGGAATCTAAACTTTGTTATTAGATTTAGCTTGTGCTCTTGTGGTGCACTTTGAATCATATTTTTTGTAAGGTATTTTCTCATATTTCTATGTTTTTTTGTGCACTCATATCTCCCATTTTCCCCTTTCTAATCTCTCTCTAGCTGAATTGCCATGATTTTTATTTCCTCCTTATCCCTTTCCCTATTATCTATTTTATTTCTATTTCTACCTATGTCTATATCATCTTTTATAGTTTTTATATTTTGCTCATTTTATTCCTTCCATTTGTTTAAATTTATTCTAATTCTCATCTCTATTTCCTCCTCCGAGCTACTTCCTACAGCTACTGCCCACTGCCTTACTCACTCCCTCCTTTTTTGAGCTGCATACCCTTTTCCCTTAGCCCACTTTTTGATTTCAGCTATTTTTAGTATCATTTGGCGTCTCCTAATATCTTCTAGCCTTTCTGCCTCCTGCCTCTTCCCTTCCCTATGAATTCCATACTCTACTAACTCTAGTCTAGCCCCCTCATTAAGCTGATTCTGTTCCATGGCCCGGGGGCTTTTTTTCTTGTATTTTCCTTCCCCATCTCTGCTTCTTTTCTTTTACCCTCTAGCTGCTACCCATTTTCTTCCCTTTTTTTTCTAACAATGCACTCCTCACTACTATGCCCAAGCTTGTTACAGGATGAGCAATAAAAGGAGAGGTCCTTTGGAACCACATGTTGCCAGAATCCTTCTCCTTCCTTACTACAAATCCATATTTTGTGACGAATATGATGCAGCAAGTTCACCTCTATGCATATCCGAGCTACACTCGGTCATGCAAGAATTGTAGTGGCCCTATTGAGCAGAAGAGGGGTGCCCACTGCCTTCACGATATGATAGAAGGAATAGTATTAAAGTAATAGATGGGAAGCATAGGAAGGAAAGACCATATGGGGCCAAGGGGGATTCATGCTTTGTTGAGAAGTTTGGCATCCATTTGAAGGTTCTCATAGGTAGTCCATGATATACCAGACTCTCTTCAATCATAGCCTATGAAAATTCTTTTTTGAATTCAATTGCACGAGGATGTGCTTGGCATCCAAAATGCCTATTTTTATTAGCACCTTGAGCTTTAAGGATGCATAAAATGCTTGAATATCTTCCACTCGAGGGTGCACGTGTGAAAATTTGCTCATGAAAGTAAACTTTTGAGCTTCAGTAAACTTTAAATGTCAGTCAGGGAAAACTCTATCGAGGGTTCCCCATACTTTTTTCCATATATAATCAAAGACAACGAAGATTGTTGCATGATTTTACTTAAATGTTGCAAAATTGTTTTCTTATTCATTAAAAAATTCATTTGTTCCATTTTTTAGCTTGAAAATTACTTCTTCCTCACTAAAATTTGTTGTTTTCTCTCTAAAAACCTTTGTTTCTTTGTCTAGAACTTGAGAGCATTTTTTCAAAAAATGCAGCAAATGAAAGTTTTTTCTCCATTTTTTTCTTATCCTCCTTTTCCTTCTCATACTTTTTCTTCTTCTTCTCATTCTTTTTCTTCTACTTCTTCTTCTTCTCCTTCTCCTTCTCTTTCTTCTTCTTCACCTTCTCCTTTTTCTTATTCTTTTTCTTTTTTTCTTCTTCTTTATCTTCTCCCTCTTCACCTTCTTCTTCTTCATTTTCTTCTTCTTTACCTTCTCATTCTTTTTATTTCTTCTTCTTCTACTACTACTACTACTACTCCTCCTCCTCCTCCTCCTCCTCCTCCTTTTTCTACATTTGTTTTTTTTCTTCCCCTTCTTATTTTTCTTCTACTTCTACTTATACTTATCCTTTTTCTTCTTCTCTATGTTTTATTTCTTCTCCTTCTTCTCATTCTTCTTCTTCTCCTCCTCCTCCTCCTACTCCTTCTTGTCTTACTTGTTATTCTTCTCCTTCTTATTCTTCTCGACCACCACCACCTCCTCCTTTTCCATCTACTCCTCCTCCTCCTCCTCCTAGTTATTCTTCTTCTCTTTGTTTTTTTTCTTCTCCTTCTTATTCTTCTTTTTCTCCAGCTTCTTATTCTTTTTTTCCTTCTTTTTATATTTGTCCTTCTTTTGGTTCTCCTCCTTCTCCTCCTTTTTTTCTTCTCCATGTTTATTTACTACTACTACTTCATCTCCTCCTTCTACTCCCCCTGCTTATTCTACTTCTTTTCATTCTTCTCCTCCCCTTCTTCCTCCTCTTTCTTCCTCTTCTTTTTCTCATCTTCTCCTCCTCCTCCTGCTCCTTCTTCTCATTTCCTTCTCCTCCTCCTCCTACTCCTCCTTCTCCTTCTTCTTCTTTTTCATCATTTTTTTCTCATTCTTCTTCTTCTTTTTCTTCTCCTTGTCTTTCTTCTCCTTCTTCTTCTCCTCCTCCTTCTTCTTCTCCTTCTCCTTCTCATTCTTCTTCTTCTCATTCTTCTTCTCCTTCTCCTTCTCCTTCTCATTCTTCTTCTTCTTCTTCTCCTTCTTCTCCTTCTTCTTCTTCTTCTTCTTCTTCTTCTTCTTCTTCTCATTCTTCTCCTCCTTCTCCTCATCAATCTTCTTTTACTACTTCTTTTTTTTACCCTTTTGCTTCTTCTACTTCGTCTTATTTTACTTCTTTTTTCCTTTTATTATTCTTCCTTTTTTTCCTTATATATCTTTTTAATTTTTTTATTTAGTGTTCTCATTCTCTTCTTTTCCTTCTTCTTCTTTTTATTTTTCCTCTTCCTCTTATCTTCATATTCTTCTTTTTATTTTTTCTTCTTCTCCTTCTTCTTCTTTTTTATTTTTTCTTCTTCTCCTTATTCTTCTTTTTATTTTTTCTTCTCCTCCTCCTCTCCTCCTCCTTCTTTTCCTTCTTCTTCTCCGTCCCCTTATGTTCTTCTTCTTGTTCTTTTTCTACTTCTACTACTACTTCTTCTTATTCTTCTTTTATTTTTCTTTTTCTTCTTCTTCATCTACTTTTTATTATTATTCTTCTTATTTTTTTTCTTCTTATTCATGTCATTCTTCTCCTCCTCCTCCATCTTCAACTATTCTTTTTTTTTCTCTTCCTTCTTTTTCTTGTTTTTCTTCTTCTTCTTAATTTACATCTTTTCTTTCTTTTTATTATTCTTCTTCTTTTCCTTCTATTTCTTTTTCATCATCATCTTCATTGATCTCATTCTCTTATTCTCATTCTTCTTCTTTTTCTTCTTCCTCTTCTTTTTTTTATCTTCTTCTTCTGCACCTGCATCTACAACTACTACTACTTCTTCTTCACCTACATCTACTTATTCTTTTTCTGCTTTTTCTTCATATTGTTCTTATTCGTCTTTTTCTTTTCTTCTTCTACTTTTTCTTTTTTTTTCTTCTTCTTCTACTTGTTCCTTCTTTTTCATCATCATCTTTTTTTTATAAATTTAATTCTTTTGGTTCTACTTTAGATTCAACTTATTCTTCTTCTTAATCTTAATCTTTTAATTCTTTTTAATATTTTTCTTCTTCTACTTCTGCTTATTTTTATACTAGTTCTACTTTTTTCTTCATCATCATCTTCTTATTCTTCATCTTTCTCTTCTTCTTATTTTTTTTCTAATTAATCCTCTTCATCTTCTTCTTTATATATTTTTTATTTTTCATTTTCTTATGCTTTATCTTCTTCTTCTCCTTCATCTTCTTCTACTTTTACTTCAGCTTCTACTTCTTCTTATTCTTTTTTTTCACTACTCCTCCAACTTCTTCTTCTTGTTCTTCTGGTTATGCTTATGGTTATTCTTCTTCATCTTCAATTGCTACTACTTATTCTTATTCTTCATCTTGTGCTTCCTCTTCTTCTTTTTCTTCTTCCTCTTTCTATTCCTCTTAGTCTTTTTCTTTATTTTTTTTCTTACTCTTCTTATTCTTTTTCTACTTCTCCTTCTATTTCTACTACTACTACTTCTTCTTCTTCTTTTTCTTCTACTTATGGTTGTGGTTCTGCTGCTTCTTATTCTTCTTATTTTCTACATCTTCTTCTTCTACATCTTATTCTCCTTCCGTAGACTCATCATCATCAGCATCATCATCATCATCTTCTTCTATTTCTTATTTTTCTTATTCTTCTTTATTTTATTCATTTTCTTCTTATTATTCTTCTTTTTTTTCTTCTTCTACTTTTTCTTTTTTTTATTCTTCTTTTTCTTCTTCAACTTCTTATTCTTCTTATTCTTCTTCTTTTTCTACTTATACTTATGCTTCTAATTCTTCTTGTTGTTATTCTTTTTCTACTACTACTTTTTCATCTTCTACTTCTGCTTCTTCTTCTTCTTCTTCTTCTTCTTCTTTTACTTTTTCAATTCCTCTTTGTGTTCATTTTTTTTTATTTTTCTTCTTCTTAATTTTCTATTTATATATATTTTTCTTCTTCTACTTCTGCCTTAATATTTTGTTGTTGTTGTTCTTCTTCTTCTAACTCTAATTCTACTTTTTTTATTTTCCATCTACATTTACTTCTTCATCTTCTTTTTTTTTCTTCTTTTCCTCTTCCTCCTCTTATTTTTCTTCTTCTTCTTTTTTTTGCTTCTTCTAATAATTCTTCATCACCATCTTCTTCTTCTTATTCTTCATCTTATGCTTCTGGTTCTACTTTTTCTTCTATTACGTCTTCTTCTTTTAATTTTGTTTCTTCTTCTTCTACTACTTATTTTTCTTCTTGTTCTTGTTCTTCTTCTTCTCCTGCTTCTGCTTCTTCTTCATCTTCTTATATTTATCCTCCTCCTCCTCCTCCTCCTCCTCGTTCTTCTTCTAATATTGGTTCTACTACTACAACAACAACAACTACTTCTTCTTCTACTTCTTCAAATTATTCCGCTTCTTCTTTTTATTTTTTTACTTATTTTGCATCCGCTTCTACTTCTGCTTCTTTTTCTTTTTCCTTTTCTTCTTCTACTACTACTTATAATTCATCATTATTTTCTTCTTCTTCTTCTTCTTCATTTGTTTATTTTTATTTTTATTTTTCTTTTTTATTTTCTTTTTCTTTTGTTTCTTCTTCTTCTTCTTCTTCTTCTTCTTCTACATCTTCTTCTTCTTCTTATAATTCTTCTACTTCTTCTAATTATTCATAATCATTTTTTGCTTCTTCTTTTTCTTCTTCTTCTAGCACTTTTTGTTCTTCATGTTCTTCATCTACTTATTATTATTCTTCTTATTATGTTTATTATTCTTTTTCTTCATTTTCACTACTTCTTCTACTAATACTATTTCTTCTACTACTACTACTACTTCTTCTTCTTTTTCTTCTACTACTTCAACTTCTACTTCATCATCTTTTTATTCTTCTTATTTTTATTCTTCATATTTTTCTACTTCTACTTCTTTACTTCTAATTCTTTTTCTTCTACTTCTAATTTTTCTTCTACATCTAATTTTTATTCATATTCTTTTTCTTAATCTTCTTCTTCCTCTTCTTCTTCTTTAAATTCTTTTTCTTCTTCTTATTCAGCTTCTTCTTCTACTACTTCTTTTTCTTGTTATATTCTTCTACTTATGCTTGTTCTTCTACTTCATCTTATTATTCTTTTCCTTCTACTTTGTCTACTACTTATTCTTCTACTACTACTACTACTTCTACTTCTAATTATGCTACTTCTTTTCTACTTCTAATTCTGATGCTTCTACTACTACTACTACTACTACTACTACTACTACTACTACTACTTATTTTTTATCTTCTTCTTCATCTTTATCTTCCTTTTCATCTTCTTTTTTCACTTTCTATTCCTCTTCATCTTCATCTTTTTTTTCTTCTCATTCTACTTCGTCAATGACTTATGCTTCTATTTTTGATTTGTCATCTTCTTTTTTTCTTCTTCTGCTTCTACTTCTCCTTCTATTCTTCTTCTTCTTTTTCTTCTACATATTTTCTACTTCTATTTATACTTATTCTTTTTCTTCCTTCATCATCATCGTCTTTTTCTTTTTCTTTTTCTTGTTCTACTTTTTTTTTTCTTTACCTTTTTCTTATTTTATTCTATTTTTTCTAATTCTACTTTTTCTTCTTCTTCTTCTTCTTCTTCTTCTTGTACTTCTTCTTTTAATTGAATTACTTCTT
>JAREIK010000988.1:53917-74479 GCA_029783825.1 Sapria himalayana | reverse complement strand
TTTTACAATTTTTATAAATTACTTATAAAGTATAGTAAAAGTTTATGTATACTGTTTCTATAGTTATAGATATAGTTATGTTTAAATAGTTTATGTATACTATTTTTATAGCTATATAGATATAGTTATGTTTAACACACTTATATAAAAAACACTTATATTTATGTATACTATTTTTGTATACAATATAGTTATGTATATTGAAGCAGTTTTTAATTAGGCATACCTACTGTGCACCATCAAAATTCGCACAATACAATGCATTATATCACAAATGCATGAAGTATGTATACGATTAAGTATATATATGCAATTCAAACAAACCATGGCGAATAAAGGAGAAGAATTTCGGAAAGAATAAATAAAAGAATCAATACGCATAAACTCAATTTTCGATTATATGTTGATGAAGAATAAATGTATAGGGAGGTACCTCAAATCAAATAACAAAATTATAACATAAACCTCGATTATATGTTGATGCGTCGTGTCGAGAGATAGATGGCCGAACGCGAAGGTTTGCTTCAATTGTTAGAGATTATCGCATCTCGACAAGTGAATGTATATATTAGCAAATTATTAATATTTTTATTATTAAAACATTAAATAAGCAATGTATATATTTAATAAAAAAGACTCATAGATTTTATTTACTATCATAATTTTTTTCAACAAAATTAATGTGTGTGTAGTATGGTACACATGAAAAACAAACACCTTAGAATTTTTATTATAATATTAATTAAACAATAAATATATAAACAATTAAAAAATATGTTAGCCTTATAAAAAAAATATCAAATAGTTACAAAATTAACAAATTTCTTATAATAAGACATAAATAAAAAGATGATTTGTCTTTAGCCACTCGCCTAAGAATTACAAAATACATTAAATATTAAAATATATAAAAATTTAGATTTTATGGTTATAAATTTTTAAGAATTCATATTAATTTTTACGAAAATAATATGAAATAATTTTAAAGGCATAAAATTTCATATTATTTGATATTATTAATAAGTTTTAAAATTCAAAAAATTACTCAAAGTGAGAAGATAATTAAAAAAAAGTTATATTTATTATTTTAATAAAAACTAAATGTTAAAACCTAAATGTAAAAATATTAATAAATTGTTTATTCATATAAATTTTAATAGAAGCAAACATCTATGTATTTATTTATAAATAGTAATTTATTTTCTTTTAATTTTATTAAAAAAATTATATTTTTATTATATTTTAAGATTTTCTAAATTTGATTTATTTATTTTTTTAAAAGTTTTCTATAATCAAAAATTTTTTTACTTATAATAATATTAATTTTTACTAGATTATTCGTCAATATCTGATATTTTTGAAAATAATACAATGAATTAATTTACAATTATATTTGTAGAAATTTTAATATATGTTAATTTAATTTTTAAAATATCAAAAAAAATTATTATACTTATTGAATTTATTATTTAATATTACTTTAATACAAATTTTTAAGTTTATTAATTTAAAATTTTAGAAATTTTTTTATATAATTTTTAAAAAAATTAATACATCATAAAAATACTTATTTTAGACCTTACTAATATAATTTTTTTTTTATTTTTATATTTTTTAAATTATTTATTTATAATATAATTTTTTTATCATTTTACGAGGAGAATATATGTTTCAAGGATTGTTCATCTATAGACCATTAACATACATTTAATAAATAAAATTAATGAAATATTAAAACTAATAATAAATTAAAAAAATTTAAATAAATAAAAATTGGCTAGAGAAATTCTATCGCTAAAACTGTAGCTAAAATATGAATTTTATTAGCTGGAGAAAATTCATCGCTATATTACGGATTTTATTAGCTAGAGAAAATCAATCACTAAATCCGTCGCTAAATTATAAATTTTATTAGCTAGGGAAATTCCGCCGCTAAATCTATCACTAAATTAAGGATTTGAATAGCTAGGGAAACTCCGTCACTAAATTTGTCACTAATTTACAAATTTTATTAGCTAGGAAAATTCGGTTGCTAAATCCGTACCTAAATCAAGAATTTTATTAGCTATGAAAAATACATCGCTAAAACGGTAGCTAAAATATGGATTTTATTAGCTAGAGAAAATCCTTATCTAAATCCATAGCTAAATTATGGATTTTATTATCTAGAGAAAATCTGTCGCTAATTCCTTAGCTAAATTACAGATTTTATTATCTAGGTAAATTTCTCGCTAAATTCGTCGATAAATTAAGAATTTTATTTGCTAGGGCAATTCCATCACTAAATTCTTTGCTAAATTAAGGATTTTATTTGCTAGAGAAATTTCATCGCTAAATCCATCTCTAATTTATGGATTAATTAGCTAGGAAAATTTTGTTGCTTAATCCGTAGCTAACTCTATATTTTATTAGCTAGGGAAAATATGTTACTAAATTCATCGCTAATTTTATGCTTTTATTAGCTAGGGATATTTCATCGCTAAATCCGTCGCTAAGTTTCCCACTTTTCTTCCGCAAATTTATAAAAATTTTCTGTCGCTAATCCGTCGCTAAGGTCCCCAATTTTCATGAGAGAAATTTACGAAAATTTTTTGTCGCTATATTATCGCTAAATCCATAGCTAAATTATCCGCTTTTCTTGAGCAGAATTTACATAAAATTTTCTTTCACTAATCCGTTGCAATTTTTTTTTCAAAGAAAAATCATAAAATGCTTGCTATTCCCTAGCTAATCCCCCGCAATTTAGCTAGGGATTGATTCTTAGCTAAAATTTTTTAGCTAGATCAATATTTTCTTGTAGTGTTATATTTTAAGAAAACTAAAATACGAAAATTTATGTAAATATATAGAAAAAGAAGTGACAAAAATTTTAAGTAAAATAAAATTAAAAAATTTATTAATTAAAATTTTAAAAATTTAAAACAATTTTATTTTACCATAAATGAGATATTATTTCATAAATAACAAAATTTAAGGTTAATAGTTAATGAAATTTATTAATTAATGAAATTAATTTTAGAAATAAAAAAATTTATTAATGACTATAAAAATGAATAAAAAGATATTACTAATATCCATGAAAACTAATAATTGGTAATTAAATTTTAATATTATTTCATTAACATATTATTTATTATAACCATAAATAAATTATATAAATGCATAACTATACAAAAATTGTAACATTTCATTTTATTTATAGTTTGTGGATAAATTTATAATATTATTTCATAAAAAAAAATAATGATATTATAAAAAAGTATTTCATATATATATATTATTTTTTATGAATATAATATGAAATAATATTAAAGACAAAATTTCATAATATTTGATATAATTTATAATTTATAAAATTCAAAAAATTACTTAAAGTACGAAGATCATTAAAAAAAGTTATATTTATTATTTTAATAAAAATAAAATATTAAAAGCTAATAAAAAAATCGTACTCAATTGTTTAATTCTTATCAATTAAAATTGGATCAGGGCAAAAAATAAAACTTGAATTCAATTAAAACTTGGGGGCAAATTGAATTTTTTTTAGAACAAAAAATATAATTAGTAATATTTTAAATAACTCTTTTTAAACTCTCAAAAAATATTTAAAAGTATTCTTTTAATAACAACATGGAGATATTTTTTTTAATCATACAATTTTTTTTATCTAATTAAAATATTTATGTATTTATCTTTAAATATTAATTTATTTCCTTTTATATTTTATAAAAAAATTGAAATTTTATTTTATAATTCAAAAATTTCAAATCTTTTAGTATTTACTTTTTTAAAGTTTCATATAATCATAAAAATATTTCTTTGTACTTTAAATAAAATAAATAATTACTTGTTTATTCGTTAATTTAGATATTTTTGTAAATATTTTTTATTTAATGATACAATTAATTATTTTAGCTTTTTATTAGAAGAAATTTTTTTGTATGTTCATTATTTATTAAAATATCTTTAAAAATGATTATAATTATAGAATTAATTATTTAATATTTTTAAAACAAATATTTTAATTTCATTATTAAAAATTTAAAAAAATTTGTTGTATATATATATTTTTAATTTTTATAATCATTAAAATTATTATTTTAGTCTTTATTAATATTAATTTTATTCATATTTATATATTATTGAAATTATTTATTTATAATATTATATTTTAATAATTATATGAGGAGAATGTGTCTTTAAAGGATCCATCATCAATAGACCTTGAAAAACATTTCTATTTACAAAATTACATCAAATATTAAAATAAATAATATATAAAAAATAAAAAAATAAATCAGTATAGATTAGCGTTGGAAATAATCCAGAGCCCAAATAGATAGGAAAAATTCCATAGCTAAATGCATATATTTTGTGAAAATTTTCATTTAAGAACTAATAGCTTACAATTAATAAATTATCAAAAAAAATTTATATATATATATATTTATCGACAGATTTTGTCTCAATCTAATTAGCTAGAGAAAATCAATCACTAAATTCGTTACTAAAAATGACATCATTATTTGCACAAAAATCTAAGATAATATTAGCCAAAGACATTTTTTAATCAAAAATTTTGATCTCAAGTCCATCACAAATCCATCAAAAATTTCTATTTCATTGTAAAATTTGACATCTCATGCTATTAACAAGCAAATCCCTGACAAAATAGCTAGGGAAAATATTCCTAGCCACTTTTCATAGCAAAACAGACATTTTCTTGTAGCGAGATTGATAGACATATTGATAGATAGATAAATATAAATAGATAGATATATAGATAGATAGATAGACAGACAAGTAGATAGATAGATAAATATAGAAATAGATAAGTATATAGATATATAGACAGATAGATAGACATATAGATCGATAGACATATAAATAGAAAGATAAAAATCCATATAGATAGACATATATATAGACAAAAAGAAACATATATAGATAGATTGACATATAGTTACTTAGATATATACATAAATAAAAAGACAAATAGATAAATATACATATAGTTAAGACAAATAGATAGATTGATACACAAATAGATTGAATGAAAGACAGACAGACAAATAGACAATAATATAGATAGATAGACATAAAGATAGACAACATTTAGATAGACATATTGATAGATAGATAGATAGATAGATAGATAAATAGATAGATAGATAAATAAATAGGTAGATAGACAGATAGGAAGATACACAAATATAGACAGACAGATAGTTAGATGGATAGATAGTTAGATAGACATATACATAGAAAGATATATATATAGACATATAGATAGAATGATAGATAAACAAATAGGCACACAGATAAACATACAAATATATTGATAGATAGACATATAGATAAAAAGATAGAAAGATAGATAGATAGATAGATAAATAGAAAAATACATAGATGGATAGATAGATAGACAAGCAGATAGACAGATTGAATGATAGGCTGATATATCAATAGATAGATAGATATATTGATATATAGATTGATAGACATATTAATAGACAAATTTATAGAAAGATTGATATACAGAATGATAGATAGATTGACACATATATAGAAATATTATTAGATAGTAAGATAGATAGATAAACATATAGTAAGATAGACAGAAATCTATCCTAATAGATACACTACTAAAAATCACCATATTACCGACCAAATATTTGGTCTGTAATTTGGTGTTTTTTGGTCGGTAAACCAATTAGTGATCATTTATCGACCAAAAAAAGTAGTCATAATTTTGCTTGTCGCTAAATTTTTTACCGACGAAAAAACTATCTATCGGTAAATTCCTGACCATTTATCTATTCTTTACCGACAATAATTTACCAACAAAATTTCGATAATTTATCGACTGAATAAATAATGTCGGTACTTGGTCTCCAAATTATCGGCAATAAACAACCATTTACAGACCAATCACCGACAAACAATTACCGACTATATTCTGACATTTTCTGACCAAAAGAATTAAGTCGGCAAATTGTCTCTAAATGGTCGTTAATTACCAACCATTTTGAGACCATTTGCCGACAAATAATTTCCAATTAAATTCCAACTAAATTCCAACCACTTTCTGACCAAATAATTTGGTCACTAAATGTTCATAAAATAGTTGATAAAATCCTAAAAAATTGTGATAAAAAATCGACAAAAATCTTTTAAGATCATTGCTCGGTAATTGATCTCTAAAAGGATTACCGACCATTTGGTGACCTTTTACCGTCCATTGATAATTAAAAATTTTTGTCGGTTTGGTCACAATTCGATCGGTAATTACTAACCAATTTTTTTAGTAGTAATTCTGTAGCTGCTACAGAAACTAAAATAAAAAACACAAAAAAACCATTTTTCTTTAAATTATGATTCAGTTCCTACAGAAACATTTAAAGATAAAACAACAAAATAAAAATCCAAATAATTCAAGCAAACAACTATATATACTGGATTTATATATTAAAAACATCAAGATAAAATAAAAAATTAAAATCCAAAATCAAAGTTTAAGGAATTGAAAAAAAATGTGTAATACTCTCAATTATCGAACCTAATTTCATAATCATTATGCTGTGATGTTTTTGGTCCATTTGGTGAGATGTCGGGTACTAGGGTAGAGTTATCTACTATTGCTAGCCATGATGTGGTTGCTGTAGATGCTGTAGTAGGTGATGGAGTAGAAGCTGTAGCTGGATTATTATGCCGAACAATCCGAGGTGGATAATCAGGGTTGAACTATAGTCCTCCCTCCTGGAACTTTTTTATAAGCCAGTCAAAATGCATATGCAACTCATCCCTATCATCCTCATAGTCGATCATGTGTCGCTCGATATCTGCCAACTGAAACTGTATCCAATTTCGCATCTCGTCAATAAATTCCTCCATCTTCGAGACCAAATTCAAAACTGGTCCTAAAAATTCAGCTTCATAGTCTGGTCATCTATGCGAGTAGAATGATGATCTCGACGAACCGACGCAATAGATGAGCATCTTCATTTTGCCATCAAAAGTCGCATACCAAATCTGATTCACATCAACTGGTGGAGCTGGTGAATGAGAACTACCTGGTGCACCTTCACATGAACCTGAAGTAAACTTGGAATATGCTTGTATCGTAGCAGCTAACAATTCCTCATATCTCACCTAATAAAAATGTCCGAAAAGTATTTCAATTTATTTTCAAACTTAAAAAAATTATTTTTCTTTATTTAAACTTATATTTGCTGGATGAGATCTCTGATTAATGAAAGTCTGATCATCATGAGCCTTTGTGTGCGTGTGTGTGTGTCTGAATAAGTGAGGAGCACTGGGCTTCTTACCCTTTTTGTGTGTCTATAATTACACACAATACATACGTTAATTATATAGAAAAAAATTTTCTTATGATTAATGAAATTTTGGCATAATTGAACACAATTCACAATGATATAAACATAAAATGTATAAATTAGAAATAATACTAATGCTCGTTCGTGCTCATGAATAGAGCGAGATCCACAAGTGTGTGTAGATAGGCCACTACCCTCTCGAGTGTGCTCTGAGCAAGGATTGCCGCTCTGTTTATCACACCTCTTCATATAATCTGAATCTTCTCATCAGCTATGCCACTCCTCGAAAACATGATCCGAGACACTCGAATCTTTTTCTTTTTTCTTCAGCCATTTATCTTTGATCTAACACACAATGTCTTTATACCGACTGGTAGCATGTTAGTATAACACACTTTTGATCGACTCCTTTGGTTGTGTCCACCTCTAAACTTTCTGCATTTATAAATAAACAATTTTTAATCAATGAACAAATGAATAAATAAAAGATGTAAAAATTTTTAGGTAGTAAAATTTTCCTTAAATTCTCTCCAAATCATCAATTGGTCTCTATGTGTGAGTGACTTCCAATTATGTTCATTAGTTTTAAAGGACTTCCTGAAAATTATCCTTGTAACTCTATAAATAGAACCAGATGTTTCTAACTTCATCCCGTAACAAAAAAATTTTAGCAAGTAAGAAATAAATTAATAAATTGATAAATCATTTGTTGAGTTTTATATCTTACGAATTATGAATTATCGGATCAAAATGAGCTATTGGGAAAGTCTTGTCTATAGGGTGCTCTAGGAAGACTCTCCAACATCTCCATCTGCTCCCTCTTCTCCCTCCCAAGTCTCTTGATCATTCATCAAAATCTCAGTACCATTATGTGGATCATTCACCTGATGCATTACATTCACAACTCTCTCTGTCTAATCTTGCGTCTCATCCACCCATGACCCTCTATCTTTTTTAGGCATACTTGAGGCCATGCTGCCTATACCATAACTCATACGACCTTGCAACGTGTGGCCTCAACCTCATCCACGTGCCATACCTATAAAAACACATAAGGCAATGAAAATAAACAAAATGAATAATAATTAAAATAACATAAAACTCATTGACCACTCATTCTCATCAGAATCATCCAAATCTGGTTCATCTTCTTCTTCAAATATAGTAACATCATTTTTTAACTTTTCTTCATCACTCATGTCTTCCTCATAATCAATTAAATTTTCAACAACATATACTACCCCACTTGTATCCATCTCATAAGCTGTGACTAAAAGAACATATTCGTCCCCCACCATAGCTTTGATTATAACATAATTGTCATCGTTTTGAAAAGCTAGTCCTATGAAATTAGTTCTTTGTGATGCGGGGATGTCAATTTGAGCCCTTGTTTTTAACTTGCACACAGTTTTCTAATCCTTTCTAGGAACGATTTGACCCGGATATTCACAATAATAAACTTGTGATGCTTGTACTACTAATACAAAAGATTCATGCTTGTTGATTCATTTTTTATCGTGCACATCAATAAGTTAATATCGAGGATGGACAACACTACTAATATGTGGTGTTGGATAGAATCATTGACATTTGAATAACATAGTTTTTTAACTTGGAAGGCTTCAAATTATAACTCGATAACTTCGACCAAAGTCCAGTAATACTCATATTTAGTTTCATTGTATATGGATCCTTTTATGCATACTCTTGTATTGTCTGTTGCACAGTAGCTACCATATGGTTTATTGTAAAATTTAAAACCATTCACACGGAAACCTTTATTAGTTTTAACCTCTCTTAGGGGACCTCGTGGTATACTTCAAAAATAATGATTGGAAATTTTATTTGCACACTTACGAACATGTAATCAAAATTAAGTAGATTGTTTGGATTATAATTATAAATTTTTATTAGAACAATACAATTATTTTGTGATTTTCATTATAAGTAAACATATGTATTTTTCAAAAAGAAAAAATTTTCTTTCTGTCACGACATTGATTGCTTCTTCATTCATGTTCGGAAACTATTTATGTTTTTCTATAACAAAATTACTAAAAAAAAGGAATTAAAAATTATTGATACATTGATAGGAAATTATAAATTATAATGTGTAATAGATATCATTTGACTATTAGGAAATACTTATTCAATGACTCATTAAACCTCTAGACAATTCATTAGGACATATAGATGAACTGTAGTATATTCATAGTCTGATAAATACCTTTTCCCTTCAGCATCAATTGCTTTACCCGGAGGCTTAAAAATTTCAAACATATCATTATCCACATTGTCATAAAGATAAACCTCATTCTGCTTTTCCTTAAGTGGAAGAGTTGGATCTCCTTTTTTGAAATAGAATGATGTGAAATTTGCAGTCTCATCCATAATAAAACCTATTGATATAGAACCCTGGACCTGTGCCTTATCCATTATTGCATACTTTATTTTTTTTTATGTATCTACAAAAAGATTATTGAAATTTACAAATAATTTTTGTGCATATATAAATAAATATATAGGAAAAGAATTGGTTTAGTGAATTAATATTATATTTTTAGAGGATACATCCAATGATAATAGATAAGACCATCAATCCTAGCTTCGTAAGGCAAGTACATTGGAAAAATTTCATTGAATCAAAAAAACTAGTGGGAATTATTTTCTCAAGATTGCTTAAGATAACTAGAATTTGTTCATCTAGATTCTTCAACTCCTCATCAGTTAATGAAGAAGTTAGTTGCTTGAAGAATTAAGAAATCTCAGTTATCGACTTCCATTTCTATTAGGTAGGAATTCTTGAAGAGTAATTGGTAACAACCTTGGCATAAATACGTGACAATCATGACTCTTCATGCCAAACGTCTTTAGTTTGTTCGCATCCACACATCTCCCTAGATTAGAAGCATACCCATCTAGTAATCTAAGTTTTTGTACTCGTTCCAACACCTTTCTTCGGTGACTTATTCAAAAAAATGGCACATCAAGGTATTAATTGTGACAAAATTTTTTCCAAATTGAGGACGGTGACAATATTTATTCAACTCATCACTTGACTTGTAAGTATCCTTAGTTTTCTCTAGAATGTTAAATACTATATTGAAAATATTGTCAAACACATTCTTCTCGATATGTATAACATAAAGATTGCGCCTAAGCAAGTGTTTATACTAGTAGGGCAAATCCCAGAAAATATTTCTCTTATTCCACCCACAAGTCTTAGATATAGCTGCATTCAAAACCACAAAATCAACTTCTATCACCTTCCTCAACCCTCTATTATTCAATTCCTATAGAATATCAACCCTAGATCTAACCCCCGGGAATTGTTTAGTAACCATTCTATTCTTAATGAAGTCTTTGGTGTTACGTCGATACAGATGATTAATGGGCAAAAACTTCTAATGGTTGTCGAACCATGACTATTTTTCGCTCTTAATTAATCTAAAAGCATCAGAATCTTCTATAAAATGCAGACATGCCAACATACTAGTTGTACTCCACCAAGACATCGTAGAATATGCTGGAAAGTCATTTTTGGTCCACATGAGGGTAGAGTGCATCTCAAAATTTTCTCGTTTGGAAATATCATAAGTTTGAACCCCAACAACCCAAAGACCTTTCAACTCCTCAATCAATTGATGCAAGAAAAGATATATCATTTCCTTTGGATTCGTAGGCTCCGGTACTAACACAGTCAAAAATATAAATTCCTCCTTTATACATAAGTCTGGAGGCAAATTATACGGGATCACCACCATAGACCACAAAGAATATTATGGTCCAGATTGACCAAATTGCTAAAAATAATCAGCAAATAAACCCAGTCTAATATTTCGTACTTCAGAAGAAAAATCAGGAACTCATCAAAATATTTCTAAACAGGGGCATCAGAAGGGTGATACATCTTACCGTCCTCCATATGATGCTCTGAATGCCACCTCATTTCATTAGCTGTAGCGGTTGATGCATACAATCTCTGCAACCTTGGTGTTAATGGAAAATAGTGCATGTTGTTATATGGTACCTTCAACTTATGTATATACATTTTATTTCCAGTACCCATAACATTTTGCTTGTACCGAGCATGTCCACATATTTTACAATTATTATGGTCATTTTCATCACCCTCGTATATCATACAATTATTCACACAGTAATGCATGACCTGTATGAGTAATCCCAAGACTCTAACTAACTTATTCGTGCTGTAGAAATCCATTGGCATTAGATATCTTTTGAAAATATTTTTTGAATGAATTTATATATATCATCAAGCCATGCGTACAAACACCTGTGTTTGCACTCTTTTTCTAACATCCTCATGACTACAGAAAGTTGAGTATGCTTAGAATTTACCTCATATATAGTTTTGTCTCCTACTCGAATCATATCATAGAAATTCCTTACCTCGGTATTGGGGTGCTCATTCGGGTTGAATTTAGGACCCACAGCATCAAAAACCATTTTATGGTATGTAGTGTGATTAATATTATCCGAGAACATCTGATCAGTTTCACTTATTGACACCCGTACTAAACTCAAACACCTCTGGTGGACTTGCTTCTCACCATGGTATATCCAAACATAGTAATCTGCAACAAAACCATTTCTATACAAATGCATCTTCACAGTCTCAATATTCTAAAACTTTTTATTCTGACATTTAACTAAAGTACAAAGATACCTTATTTATGTACCACCATTCACACGCTTAGGATGTCTCAGAGAAAACTCAACATATTCATCAACTTTATCTCCCCATTCATTAGGGAACATTTCATTCACTATTCAACCCTTTTACATCCATTCACGGTCGTCTTCCATACTAGTTAAAAAATCATTTTATTTAACAAAACAATTGTCTCTAATTATAATCATATATAATTATATAGACATATATTTAGATATACAAATATTTATATATAGTAATACACATATAGTTTAAAATAATGTTGTATGTTGTTGTACATGTAATTATAAATATTGTTACATTTGATTATACATATACTTACACATATAGTTAAATGTATATTTATACATGTAGGTTTATATATTTGTTATATTAATTTTATATATTTATACATATAGTTATGTATAGGTATAGATATAGTAAAATAATTTTTTATATACTACTATATACAAATATATATTAAATATAAGATATAAATTTAATATTAAAATATAATTATGCATAAAACTTTTAAAGTAATACACATAGTAAGATACAATTATTTATAGTTATATATTATTTTACATATAATATATATCGTTATAAATAGTTGTATATAGATATATTAGTACAAGTAATTATCAATGGTTATACATAAATATAACAACATTATAAAAAAATATTTTTCAGTAATTATATTAATATATAAATGTATATACAGTTAAAAATATAGTTATATATAATTATATAGACACTTATTTAGTTATACAAATATTTATATATAGTTATACACATATAGTTTAACATAATCTAGTATGTTGTTATACATTAATTAAAAATATTGTTTCATGTAATTATACATATAGTTACTCATATAGTTAAACATATATTTATATATGTAGGTTTATATATTTATTAATTTAATTTTTTATATTTATACATATAGTTATGTATAGGTATAGATATAGTAACTACAATTAGTTATCAGTGGTTATACATAAATATAAACAACATTATAAAATAATATTTTGCTTTAATTATATTAATACATAAATGTATATACAGTTACAAATCTAGTTATAAATAATTATATAGACATTTATTTAGTTATACAAATATTTATATATAGTTATACACATAGTTTAACAAAATATTGTATGTTGTTATAGATTTAATTATAAATATTGTTACATTTGATTATACATATAGTTACACATATAGTTAAACATATATTTATACATGTAGGTTTATATATTTGTTCTTTTAATTTTATATATTTATACATATAGTTATGTATAGATATAGATATAGTAAAATACTTTTTTATATACTACTTTATACAAATATATATTAAATATAAGCTTTAAATTTAATATTTAAATATTATTATGCATACAACTTTTAAATTATACAGATAGTAAGATACAATTATTTATAGTTATAAATTATTTTACATATAATATATATTGTTATAAATAGTTATTATAATTAAACAAATAGTTATATATAAATATATTTATACAAATAGTGATAAGTAGTTATAAATATATATATACAACATTATAAAAAAATATTTTAATTTAATTATATGAATACATATTGTTTATATAGTTACAAATATAGTTATATTTAATTATATAGAGTGTTACATATTTATATAAATATTTTAATATAGTTATACACATAATTATAAATATATATGTATTTCAGGATATAATTATATTTAACATTTATAAAGGTATAAATTTAGTAAAATATAATTATATATAGTTATATATTAGTATACATATAGTATATATATTTTTGAAATATAGTTATATCGAATTATACATATAGTTATATATTATTATATAGTTAAAATTTAGTTATATAAAGTTATAAATATACTTATAAAAGTAGGTAACTTTATTATAAATATAGTTATAAATACTTTTATATAAAATGACAAATGATTATATAATTAAACATGTGTATCTATATACTATTTGTGAATAAAATATTTTATAAATGTTACTTAAATACTTTTATATTTAAATGTAACACTTTTATAAATACTATATAGTATATATATCACATTTATATAAACATTATAAATATTCTATATTTATATAAAAAAATATGTAATATAAATATTTACAAAATTGTATTATAATTTAATATTACATAATTGTTATATAAGAAAATATATAAATGAATAGTTTAATGTAAATTTTGCATAGATATTTATAAACATTCACTGTTTATATAAACATATCAATGTGTATTTATAATATATTCCATTTATTTATATTTAAGTATAGACATTTATATATAATATCATTCGATTATATAAATGTATAAAAGTTTATATATACTGTTCTAGACATTTAAGATTAACATTAATTAATAGTTTGATTTAACATAAATCATAATATTTATTAAAGTATAGACATTTATACATAATGTCATATGATTATATAAATATAAACCATTAACATTAAGATTATTCGGATGCAAATATAAAGTAATTGAATTCAAAATCACTAAAAACCTAAAAATATAAATCGTGGATGAACAAATTTTAAAAAATGAAAAATTATAGTTTAATTAATTGTGTTGAGTCGAAATAATGTTAGGTTAAAAAAATCGAAGCAAAAATTAAGAAATTAGGAGGAGAAAAAAAATTCTAATACCCGAATTTACTAAAAAACGAAATTCTGAATATCTATAAATAATTTAGAGAGACGAAGATGTGTATATGCAATTTGAAGCAGAAGAACAAAAAAAAACTTACCTGGATTCAGAAGAAAGATTAAAATATTTGTTTTTTTGTGCTTACAGTTAGCTCTGATTCGGAAAAATGATGGAGTTTCGATGATTTAGGGTTAAATGACTTAGCAAATAATCTTCAAATCAAAAAATTAAAACAATAAAAAAACTGACCAAAATTATGATCGGTAAATGATCGGTGATAAAAAATCTTTAAGGATCTGGAAGTCCACTTTACCGACCAATTTTAATGTTTATATGTTTTTGGTCGTTAAATGGTCGGTAATTATTCAACAATTTGTATTAGTTATTTCTATCCTAATTTACAAACCAATTTCTGACCAATAATATTTGGTCGAGAGTTATGGTGGGTATTCAGTCATGAAAAGGTTAGCAATTACCGACAAAAATATTCTGCCGGTAGTTTGGTCTGTAAATATGACCTTATAAATATATTGGATGACCATTGTACTGACCATTTTTAATGGTTATATATTTTTGGTCGTTAAATCATCGGTAATCTTTTGGGAATATTTTTTTTTCTATTTTTCTCCTAATTTACAAACCATAATCCCGACCAGATATATTTTGTCGATAGTTGGTTGGAAATTTGGTCGAGAGTATTTTTCTTCGATCCGTCTCTTTAGATCTCTAAATTGGTCGTGATTTGGTCTGTAATTACCAACCTATATATTTGGTCGTAAATGGTTGGTAAATACGAAGGTAATAATAATTTGAAGAAACATGGTACCAACCAATTATAGTAACAAGTTGTTAAATGGTCGGTAATATGTTCGATAACCACTCTGTAGAATGATTTCTGACCAAAAATATTTGGTCGGTAATTATGGTCAGTCTTTGGTCACAAATTTGGTTGGTAGAAATTTTTTTTTCTATCCACTTTTTTGGTCGCTAACTTGTCGGTTTATCGTTGTTAATTACTGACCAATTTTTTTTGTCGGTATTTTATTTGGTATTATCATATTTTTTAATAAGTGATAGATAGATAGATTGATTGATTAACAGAAAGATGAGTATAGATATATTGACAGATAGAAAAACAAAAAGATAGATAGATAGAGACAGATAAATAGATAGATCAACGTATAGATAGAAAAATAGACAGATATATAAGTAGATAGAGAAACCGAAAGATAGATAGATAAACAATCAGATAGATAGACAGATAGACATATAGATAAACAGACAAATAGACAAACAGATAGATAGATAGGCAAATAGAAAGAAAGATAGATAGACATATAGAGAGATAGAAAGATAGAAAAACAAAAAATTATATAGATATATAGACAAATAAATAGACATATAGATAGATAGATTAACAAACATATACATGAAAAGATTGACAGAAAGATAGACATAGAGAAAGATAGATAGACAGATAGAAATATTGAAAAATAGATAGAGAGATAGACAAATAGATAAATTGATAGATAGACAGATAGACAAACCAGATAAAAAAAAGATAGATAGATAAATACATAGACAAATATATAAATATATAGATAGATAGATAGATAGACATATAGAGAGACAAATAGATGAAACATATATACAAAAAAATAGACAGATAGAAAGAAAGATAGATATAGAAATAGATAGATAGATAAATCGACAAATAGATAGACATATAGATAGATAGACAGACAAACATATAGATATATATATATATATAGATATATATATATATATAGACAGATAGATATATAGATAAATAAATATATAGATAGATAGTTAGATAGACATATAGATAGACAAATATATTGATAGATTGAAATATATATAGACATACATATAGATAAATAGATAGATAGAAAGATAGACAGATAAATAAGATAGATAGATGGATAGACATATAGATAGATAGATATACAAATAGATAGATATATAGATAGATAGAGAGATAGATAGATATATAGATAGATAGAGAGATAGATAGAGAGATAGATATACATATAGAATAATATATATATATAAATAGATAGACATATAGATAGACAAATAGAGAGTCAGATAGATAAATAGATATATAGATAGATAGATAGACATATAGATAGACAAATATATCAATATTTTGAAAGATATATAGACATACAGATAGATAAATAGATATATAGATAGATAAATAAATATATATATATAGTTAGATAGATTGATAGACAGATAGAGAGAGAGAGAGAGATAGATAGATAGACAAATATATACATAGATAAATAGATAAATAGATAGATAAATAGATAGATAGACCGAAATATATATAAATAAATAGACACGTAGATAGACAAATAGTTAGACAAATTAAAAGACATAGAGATAGATATATATATAGATAGATAGAAATAAAGATAGATTAATAGATCACATGATAGATCAACAGATAGATAGACAAATAGATAGATAGATAGTTAGATATATAAACAAAAAGATTGACAAAAAGTTAGATAGATAATTAGATAGATAGACAGAGAAATAGATAGTTAGATAAATAGATTGATTGATTGATTGACAAATAGATAGATATATAGATTGATCTAAAGACAGATGGATAATTAGATCGATAGTCACCTAGATAAATAAACAAATAGACATATATATATAGTTAGATAAACTAATTGATATAGAGAGATATATATATATATATATACATAAATAGATATACAAATATAAATATAGATAACTAGACAGATAGATAGACAAATAAATATATAAACATATAGATATATAGATAGACATATAGATGGACAGATAGACAGATAGATAGACAAATAGATACACAGATAGATATAGAGAAAGAAAGGAAGATATATAAAGAGAGATAAAAAAATAGATATATCAAATGATATATATATATATATATATATATATATATATAAAGATTGATAGATAAATGGAGAGATTGATAGACAGATAGACATAAAAATAGAGATATAAATAAATATACAAATAGATAGGCACATAAATAGATACACAGTTAGATTGATATATAGTTAGATATTAGATAGATTAATAGATCAATAATTTGAGAGATAAATAGACAAATAAATCAACAGATAGATATACATAAATATAGATATATAGATATACTAATAGTTAGATTAACATATAGATAGACATATAGATTTATTGATAGACAATTAGATAAATACATAAATAGACAAACAGTTAGATTGATAGATAGTTAGATAGACTAATAGATTGATAATTAGAGAAATAAATAGACAAAAAAATAGACAGATAGATATACATATAGATATACAAACACATATACAAATAGAATGATAGATAGATAGGCAAACAGATTGATTGATTGATTGATAGAAAGATAGATAGATAGAAAGAAAGAAAGATAAATAGATAGAAAGAAAGATAGATAGATAGATTGCTAGATAGACAAATACATATATAGATATATAGATAGTTAGATATATAGACTATAAATAGATAGTCATATAGAGAGATAGATAGTAAAATAGACAGATAGATAGACAAATAGATAGGTAGACAAGCAGATATATAGAAAGATTGATAGATTGATAAACATATATATAGATAGATTGATAGATAGATAAACAAACTAATAGATAGACAAATAAACAAACAAATAGAAACATAGAAAAAATACTAATAGATAGATGGATATATGATGGATACAGAGACTAATAGGTAGATGGATAGATAGATAAATAGATAGATGAATAGAATGTTGTATAGATAGGTAGATAGAATTTTGGATAGATAGATGGATAGATAGATGGATAGATAGATGTATATAGATAAACAAATATATAGATAGATAGATAATTAGATAGATATATAATTAGAAAGATAGAAAGACATATAATTAGATAATTAATTATAAAATAGATATATAGATAGATTGATAGAGATATAAGTAGACATATACATAAAACTATAGATTAATAGACAGATAGATATATACATAGACAGATAAAAAGACAAATAGATAGACATATTGATAGATAGATAGACAGACAGATAGATGATTTGATTCATAGATAGAATATAAATTACACAGATCGATAGGCAAATAAATAGATATATTGATAGATACTCTATAAATAGATAGTTAGAAAGATAGATAAACATATAGATAAACACAAAGATAGACTAAAAGATAGATAGATTGATAGACAGAAAGATAGATAGTTAGTTAGATCGATAGACTTTAATTTAAATAGACACATAGAATGATAGATAATTAAACAAATAGATTGATAGATTGATAGATTGATAGATAGATAGATAGATAGACAGATAAACATATAGATTGATAGATAGATAGATAAATAGATAGACATCTAGATTAATAGATAAATATATAGATATACAGACAGCTAGACAGATAGATATGCATACATATAGCAGATCAAAAGTAGACAAATAGACATATAAAAAGATAGACAGATAGAAAAAAATATTTTGACAAATAGATAGACATATATATAGATAGTTAGTCATACACATAGACAGATAGACATCTGATTGACAAACAAATAGACAAACAAACAAATATGCTTATAGTTAGATAGATAGACATGTACATGTATAGATTGATAGCCAGACAAATAGATAGACTGATAGATAGATTGATAGATAGACAGACAGACAATTAGCTAGACAAATAAATAGATAGAAAGATAGAAAAATAGACACACAGAGATAAAGACAAATAAAATTACAAATAGATAGATAAATATATAGACAGACAGACAGATAGATTGATTGATTAATTGATAGACAGACAGATAAAGAGGAGAGAGATAGATAGATTGACCGACATATAGATAAAAATATAGAGAAACATATAGATAGATATATAGATAGAAAGATAGATAGACATATAGATAAATATACAGATAAATAGATAGAAAGATAGGTAAACATACAAAAATTATAGAATGATAGATAGACAAGTAGATAGATAGACAAATAGATAAACAAAAATTATATATAAATAGTTAAACAGATAAATAAATAGATAGATAGACAGATTGACAGCCATATAGATAGATAGATAGATAAACAAATAAAAAGTCTAATAAAAAGAAAGAAAGATAGATAGATATACATAAAAATATATAGATAGTTAGAAACATAGATATAAAGGAATATAGATAGGCATATAGATAGACAGATAGATAAATAAATATATAGACTGAATGATAGATGGATAGAAGATGTATAGATAGATTGATAGATAGTCATATAGATAGATGTAGATAGATGTATAGATAGACAAAAGATATAAGAATTAATTAATGGATAGATAGAAGGATAGATAGATAGATAAATTGATAAAAGATAATGGATAGATAGATGTATACATAGACAAATAGATAGATAGAAAGAGGATAGATAGACGGATGAATATATGGATATATAGTGAATAGAAGGATGGATAGATTGATAGATTGATGTATTGGGATGATAGATAGAAAGAAAGATGATTAATAGACAGATAGATAGATGGATAGTTAGATAGACGGATATATAAGAAGGATAGATAGATGAATAGATAGATAGATGTATAGATGGATAAATAAACAAATAAATAATGGATAGATAGACTGATAAATATACTTATAGATAGACTGATAAATAGACTTCTAGATAGACTGATAGATAAATGGATAAATAGAAGAGATAGAAAATAGATAAAAGATTATATATATATATTATATATATTATATATATATATATATATAGAAATATAACATATAGTTAGACAAAAAGAAAGATAAATAGTAAAATATAAATATA
>JAREIK010000988.1:0-47321 GCA_029783825.1 Sapria himalayana | reverse complement strand
ATACTACGTGTCTATCTATCTATCTATGTATCTATTTGTCTATTTATCTATTTATATATCTAACTAATTATTTTTATATATATCTAACTATATGTCCATCAATCTGTCTATAAATCTATCTACTATATGTTTATTTTTCTATCTAACTAACTAATTATCTATCTACCTGTCTGTATGTATGTTTACTTAACTATCTATATATCTATCTATCTATTGATCTATCTATTTATATATCAATCTGAATATATATCCATAGAGCTCTCAATTAACCTATTTATCTATTTGTCTATCTATCTTTCAATCTATTTGTCTAACTATCTATTTTTCTATCTTTATATCTAATGTCTATCTATCTATCTATGTATCTTTCTTTCTATCTTTTTGTTTGTATATCTATATGTCAATATATCTATTTATATTTATATCGCTCTCTCAATCTAACTGTCTATCAATCTATGTTTCAATTTGTTTAACTATCTATTTATTTATCTGTTAATCTATTTGTGTATCTAACTATTTATTTGTCTCTCTATTTTCTTATCTATCTACTATCGGTCTATCTGTCTATGTCTATATATATATATATATATATCTATATCTATCTCTGTATCTATCAGACTATCTATCCGACTATATATGTCTATTTATCTATCTATCTATATGATTTAATTTTTTTATCTATTTGTATATACATCTATCTATATATCTATCTATCAATTTGTCTATATATCTTTCTATCTATATGTCTATATATTATTTTATCTATCTATATATTTGTCTATATATTTGTCTATCTATATGTCTAACTACCTGTCTATCTAAATGTCTATATTTTTATCTATTTATCTGTCTATCTATCTATCAATCAAAATATCTATATATTTATCTATCTATCTATATATTTATCTATCTATCTATATATTTATTTGTCTATATTTTTATTTAACTAACTATCTATCTATATATCTATCTGTCTATGTTTCAATCTTTCTATATGTCTATCTATCTTTCAGTCTATTTGTTTATCTGTGTGTGTGTGTGTGTGTGTGTGTGTGTATGTCAGTCTATTTGTCTATCTATTTGTATATCTATGTATTTATTTATCTATTTATCTTTATATCTATCTGTCTATCTCACTATCTATCTATTATTTATGTGTATATCCATTTATCTTTCTATCTTTCTCTCTATCTATTCATCTATTTATCTTTCTATCTATCTATTTGTCTATCTATATGTCTTCCTTTTTGTCAATATCTATCTATCTATCTAACTATATTTCATTCCATTTGTTTATATATCTGTATATCTATTTGTATATCTATATGTTTGTCTACTTACCTATCTATCTGTCTATCTATATGTCTATTCATGTATTTATATTAGTCTATTTATATGTCTAACTATCTATCTATCTATCCATCATTTTGTATATCTATCTGTCAAGCTAACTTTCTATCTATCTGTTTATGTATCTATGTATCAATAAATCTATCTATATGTCTATCTATCTATTTATCAATCTAATTATCAATATGTCTATAAATCTATCTATCAATCTAACTATCTATTTATCTATTTGTCTTTTTATCTATTTGTATATCTATCTATCTATCTACATATATATATGTCTATTTATACATCTATCTATGCGTCTATCTACCTGTCTATTTATCCATCTATCTATCTCTCTATCATCTCTCTATCTAACTATCTATGGATCAAACTATATATATTTGTGTCTATCTATCAATCATACTAACTTTCCATCTATCTATCTAATTGTAAATCTATCTATCTTTCGATCTATCTAACTATTTGTTAATCAATCTATCTATCTGTATATCTATCTATCTATCAACCTACCTATCTATCTATCTGCCTTTTTATCTATCTATCTATCTATGGATCTATCTATCTTTCTATGTATCTATTTATATATCTATCTATCTATTCTTTGATCTCCATATCAATCTATCTATCTATATGTCTATCTATCTATCTACCTATTTATATGTCTATAGCTCGATATATCAATATATATATATATATATATATATTGTCTATATATTTGTATATATCTATTTATCTATATCTCCTTATATATCTATCAATCTATCTCCCAGTCTATGTGCCTTTCTATTTGTATATCTATTTTTCAATCTATTTGTCTATCTATCTATATATATGTCTATATTTATGCATGTCTATCTATCTACCTCTATATTTGTTTATATATATATATATATATCTATCTATCTATCTCTTTATTATTATCTATCTATCTATCTATTTGTTTATCCATCTATCTATTTATCTTTCTATCTATCTATTTATCTATCAATCTTTCTATCTATTATCTATATGTCTATCTATTAGTCTATCTATATCTAGCTATATTACTAGTGATTTATCTATCTATCTATTTGTATGTCTATATATTAGTCTATCTATATTTTTATTTTTCTGCTTATCAATTTATGTATCTATATGTCTATTTATCTATCCATCTATCGATTAATCTATCTAACTATCTATCTATTTGTCTATCTATTTATCTATTTGTCTATCTATCTATATATTTGTGTATTTATCTGTTGATCAATCTATCTATCTATTTATCAATCAATCTATATACCTCTGCATCTATTTAACTATCTATCTAACAATCGATCTTTCTATCTATCTATCTATCTCACTTTTTTATATTTGTGTATCTATTTATATATCTATTTTTCTATCTATCTATATGTCTATCAATAAATTTATATCTCTGTCTATAAATATGTTTATTTATCTGGCTCTCAATTTCTATCAATCTCTTTATTAATCAATTTTTCAATGTGTTTAACAATCTTTTTATTAATCAATCAACATATATATCTATCTATTTGTCTATTTATCTATCTATTTGTCAATCTGTCTATATATTTATATATTTATTAATCGACCTCTTAATCTATCTATCAATCTGTATATCTTTCTGTCTATCTATCTAACTATTTATATATCTTTTTATCATCCAATCTATTTGACTAACAATCGATGTATTTGTCTATCTATCTCTCTATCTATTTCTCTATCTATATATCTATCATTTTGTCAATATATATGTATGTTTATCTATTTGTCTATTTGTCTATCTATCTATTTGTCTATGTATCTATCTATCTATCCATCTATTTGTCTGTCTACCTACCTATCTATATGTTTATCTATCAGCCTGTCTATTTGTCTATCTATATGTCGATCTTTCTGTCTGTCTTAATGTCAATATATTTGTCTATCTACCAATCTATCTATCAATATGTTTATCTATCTTTATATTTTTGTCTATCTATTTTTTATATATCTATCTTTCTGTCTATCTATCAATATGTTTATCTATTAATCTATCTATCTAATTATCTATCTATCGGTCTATCTCTATGTATATCTATCTATTTATCAATCTATCTATTTGTCTAAATATATATCTATTTATCTATCTATCAATCTATCCATTAATATATTGTTCTATCTATCCATCTATCTTTGCATCAAATTCTCTAACTATTTATCTAACTATCTATCCATCTAACTATCCATCTTTCATTCCATCTATCTATCTATCTATCCATCTATAAATATTTTTAACTATCTAGTTTCTATCTGTTTTTCTATCTATCTGTATATTTGTCTCTCTATATATCTTTCAATCTATGGTTCTATCTATGTATGTTTCTATCAGTCTATCTTCTTGTCTATCTATTGGTCTATCTATCTATCTATTTGTCTATATATATTTATATATATAGATATCTGTCTGTCTATCTATTTATCTATTTGACTTTATATCTATCTACCTACCTACCTATCTATCTGTCTATATATATATGTATATCTTTTTATCTATCTGTCTATTTATTTATCTATCTACCTATCATTGTATCTACCTATCTATCTTTCTTTTTATCTATTTATCTATCTATTGTCTATTAGTCTATATATCTATCTTTCTATCTATCTATATATCTATCTATCAAAGTAACTATTTATATTTATATCTGTCTATCTATTTATTATATTTTTATTTATTTATCTATCTATCTATTTGTCTATTAGTCTATATATCTATCTTTCTATCTATCTATATATCTATCTATCAAAGTAACTATTTATATTTATATCTGTCTATCTATTTATCTATATATCTATCTATTTGTCTATCTATTTATCTATCTATCTATCTGTCTGTCTTATATCTTTCTATCTATTTGTTTATCTATTTATCTGTCTATCCATCTATTTGTCTATCTTTCTGTCAACCTATTTATCTTTCTATCTATCTATATGTATATCTATCTTTCTATCTATTTATTTGTCTACATATCTATCTATCTATCAATTTATAAATCTATCTTTTTATCTATTTATCTATCATTTAATCTTTTTGACTATCTGTCTATTTATCTATGTATATATCTATCTATCTATCTTTCTAATAATCAATCTTTTTATATTTCTTTCTATCTATATAATTATCTAACAATCTATTTATATTTCTATTTGTTTTTATATCTATCTACATATCTATATTTATATATTTACTATTTATCTTTCTTTTTATCTATCTATATGTCTATATTATATATATATATATATATATATATATATATTAATCTATCTTTTTGTCTATATATATATATATATATATATATATATCTTTTTATCTATTTTCTATCTCTCTTTCTATTTATCCATTTATCTATCAGTCTATCTATAAGTATATTTATCAGTCTATCTATAAGTATATTTATCAGTCTATCTATCCATATATTTATTTGTTTATTTATCCATCTATACATCTATCTATCTATTCATCTATCTATCCTTCTATATATACGTCTATCTAACTATCCATCTATCTATCTGTCTATTAATCCATCTATCTATCTATCTATCAATCAATACATCAATCTATCAATCTATCCATCCTTCTATTCACCTATATATCCATATATTCATCCGTCTATCTATCCATCTTTCTATCTATCTATTTGTCTATGTATACATCTATCTATCCATTTATCTTTTTATCAATTTATCTATCTATCTATCCTTCTATCTATCCATTAATTAATTCTTATATCTTTTGTCTATCTATACATCTATCTACATCTATCTATATGACTATCTATCAATCTATCTATACATCTTCTATCCATCTATCATTCAGTCTATATATTTATTTATCTATCTGTCTATCTATATGCCTATCTATATTCCTTTATATCTATGTTTCTATCTATCTATATATTTTTATGTATATCTATCTATCTTTCTTTCTTTTTATTAGACTTTTTATTTGTTTATCTATCTATCTGTCTATATGGGTGTCAATCTGTCTATCTATCTATTTATTTATCTGTTTAACTATTTATATATAATTTTTGTTTATCTATTTGTCTATCTATCTACCTGTCTATCTATCATTCTATAATTTTTGTATGTTTACCTATCTTTCTATCTATTTATCTGTATATTTATCTATATGTCTATCTATCTTTCTATCTATATATCTATCTATATGTTTCTCTATATTTTTATCTATATGTCTGTCAATCTATCTATCTCTCTCTCTCTTTATCTGTTTGTCTATCAATTAATCAATCAATCTATCTGTCTGTCTGTCTATATATCTATCTATCTATTTGTAATTTTATTAGTCTTTATCTCTGTGTGTCTATTTTTCTATCTTTCTATCTATTTATTTGTCTAGCTAATTGTCTGTCTGTCTATCTATCAATCTATCTATCAGTCTATCTATTTGTCTGGCTATCAATCTATACATGTACATGTCTATCTATCTAACTATAAGCATATTTGTCCGTTTGTCTATTTGTTTGTCAATCAGATGTCTATCTGTCTATGTGTATGCCTAACTATCTATATATATGTCTATCTATTTGTCAAAATATTTTTTTCTATCTGTCTATCTTTTTATATGTCTATTTTTCTACTTTTGATCTGCTATATGTATGCATATCTACCTGTCTAGCTGTCTGTATATCTGTATATTTATCTATTAATCTAGATGTCTATCTATTTATCTATCTATCTATCTATATGTTTATCTGTCTATCTATCTATCTATCAATCTATCAATCTATTTGTTTAATTATCTATCATTCTATGTGTCTATTTAAATTAAAGTCTATCGATCTAACTATCTATCTATCTTTCTGTCTATCAATCTATCTATCTTTTAGTCTATCTTTGTGTTTATCTATATGTTTATCTATCTTTCTAACTATCTATTTATAGAGTATCTATCAATATATCTATTTATTTGCCTATCAATCTGTGTAATTTATATTCTATCTATGAATCAAATCATCTATTTGTCTGTCTGTCTATCTATCAATCAATATGTCTATCTATTTGTCTTTATATCTGTCTATGTATATATCTATCTGTCTATTAATCTATAGTTTTATGTATATGTCTACTTATATCTCTATCAATCTATCTATATATCTATTTTATAATTAATTATCTAATTATATGTCTTTCTATCTTTCTAATTATATATCTATCTAATTATCTATCTATCTATATATTTGTTTATCTATATACATCTATCTATCCATCTATCTATCCATCTATCTATCCATTTATCTATCTACCTATCTATCCAACATTCTATTCATCTATCTATTTATCTATCTATCCATCTACCTATCAGTCTCTGTATCCATCATATATCCATCTATCTATTAGTATTTTTTTCTATGTTTCTATTTGTTTGTTTATTTGTCTATCTATTTGTCTATCTATTAGTTTGTTTATCTATCTATCAATCTATCTATATATATGTTTATCAATCTATCAATCTTTCTATATATCTGCTTGTCTGCCTATCTATATGTCTATCTATCTGTCTATTTTACTATCTATCTCTCTATATGACTATCTATTTATAGTCTATATATCTAACTATCTATATATCTATATATCTATTTGTCTATCTAGCAATCTATCTATCTTCTTTCTTTCTATCTATTTATCTTTCTTTCTTTCTATCTATCTATCTTTCTATCAATCAATCAATCAATCTGTTTGCCTATCTATCTATCATTCTATTTGTATATGTGTTTGTATATCTATATGTATATCTATCTGTCTATTTTTTTGTCTATTTATTTCTCTAATTATCAATCTATTAGTCTATCTAACTATCTATCAATCTAACTGTTTGTCTATTTATGTGTCTATCTAATTGTCTATCAATATATCTATATGTCTATCTATATGTTAATCTAACTATTAGTATATCTATATATCTATCTTTATATATATCTATCTGTTGATTTATTTGTCTATTTATCTCTCAAATTATTGATCTATTAATCTATCTAACTATCTAACTATATATCAATCTAACTGTGTATCTATTTATGTGCCTATCTATTTGTATATTTATTTATATCTCTATTTTTATGTCTATCTGTCTATCAATCTCTCCATTTATCTATCAATCTTTATATATATATATATATATATATATATATATATATATCATTTGATATATCTATCTTTTTATCTCTCTTTATATATCTTCCTTTCTTTCTCTATATCTATCTGTGTATCTATTTGTCTATCTATCTGTCTATCTATCTGTCCATCTATATGTCTGTCTATATATCTATATGTTTATATATTTATTTGTCTATCTATCTGTCTAGTTATCTATATTTATATTTGTATATCTATTTATGTATATATATATATATATATATCTCTCTCTCTATATCAATTAGTTTATCTAACTATCTATATGTCTATTTGTTTATTTATCTAGGTGTCTATCGATCTAATTATCCATCTGTCTTTAGATCAATCTATATATCTATCTATTTGTCAATCAATCAATCAATCTATTTATCTAACTATCTATTTCTCTGTCTATCTATCTAATTATCTATCTAACTTTTTGTCAATCTTTTTGTTTATATATCTATCTATCTATCTATCTATTTGTCTATCTATCTGTTGATCTATCAGGTGATCTATTAATCTATCTATATTTCTATCTATCTATCTCTATGTCTTTTAATTTGTCTAACTATTTGTCTATCTACGTGTCTATTTATTTATATATATTTCGGTATATCTATCTATTTATCTATCTATTTATCTATCTATTTATCTATGTATATATTTGTCTATCTATCTCTCTCTCTCTCTATCTATCTGTCTATCAATCTGTCTAACTATATATATATATATATTTATCTATCTATATATCTATTTATCTGTCTGTATGTCTATATATCTTTCAATATATTGATATATTTGTCTATCTATATGTCTATCTATCTATCTATATATCTATCTATTTATCTATCTGACTATCTATTTGTCTATCTATATGTCTATCTATTTATATATATATTATTCTATATGTATATCTATCTCTCTATCTATCTCTCTATCTATCTATATATCTATCTATTTATATATCTATCTATCTATATGTCTATCCATCTATCTATCTTATTTATCTGTCTATCTTTCTATCTATCTATTTATCTATATGTATGTCTATATATATTTCAATCTATCAATATATTTGTCTATCTATATGTCTATCTAACTATCTATCTATATATTTATTTATCTATATATCTATCTGTCTATATATATATATATATCTATATCTATATATCTATCTATATGTTTGTCTGTCTATCTATCTATATGTCTATCTATCTGTCGATTTATCTATCTATCTATTTCTATATCTATCTGTCTTTCTATCTGTCTATTTTTTTGTATATATGTCCATCTATTTGTCTCTCTATATGTCTATCTATCTATCTATCTATATATTTATATATTTGTCTATGTATTTATCTATCTATCTTTTTTTTATCTGGTTTGTCTATCTGTCTATCTATCAATTTATCTATTTGTCTATCTCTCTATCTATTTTTCAATATTTCTATCTATCTGTCTATCTTTCTCTATGTCTATCTTTCTGTCAATCTTTTCATGTATATGTTTGTTAATCTATCTATCTATATGTCTATTTATTTGTCTATATATCTATATAATTTTTTGTTTTTCTATCTTTCTGTCTCTCTATATGTCTATCTATCTTTCTTTCTATTTGCCTATCTATCTATCTGTTTGTCTATTTGTCTGTTTATCTATATGTCCATCTGTCTATCTATCTGATTGTTTATCTATCTATCTTTTGGTTTCTCTATCTACTTATATATCTGTCTATTTTTCTATCTATACATTGATCTATCTATTTATCTATGTCTCTATCTATCTATCTTTTTGTTTGTCTATCTGTCAATCTATCTATACTCATCTTTCTGTTAATCAATCAATCTATCTATCACTTATTAAAAAATATGATAATACCAAATAAAATACCGACCAAAAAAATTGGTCGGTAATTACCAACGAAAAACCGACAAGTTAGCGACCAAAAAAGTGGATAGAAAAAAAAATTTCTACCGACCAAATTTGTGACCAAAGACTGACCATAATTACCGACCAAATATTTTTGGTGAGAAATCATTCTACAGAGTGGTTATCGAACATATTACCGACCATTTAACAACCTGTTACTATAATTGGTTGGTACCATGTTTCTTCAAATTATTATTACCTTCGTATTTACCAACCATTTACGACCAAATATATAGGTTGGTAATTACGGACCAAATCACGACCAATTTAGAGATCTAAAGAGACGGATCGAAGAAAAATACTCTCGACCAAATTTCCAACCAACTATCGACAAAATATATCTGGTCGGGATTATGGTTTGTAAATTAGGAGAGAAATAGAAAAAAAATATTCCCAAAAGATTACCGATGATTTAACGACCAAAAATATATAACCATTAAAAATGGTCAGTACAATGGTCATCCAATATATTTATAAGGTCATAATTACAGACCAAACTACCGGCAGAATATTTTTGTCGGTAATTGCTAACCTTTTCATGACCGAATACCCACCATAACTCTCGACCAAATGTTATTGGTCAGAAATTGGTTTGTAAATTAGGATAGAAATAACTAATAGAAATTGTTGAATAATTACCGACCATTTAACGACCAAAAACATATAAACATTAAAATTGGTCGGAAAAGTGGACTTCCAGATCCTTAAAGATTTTTTATCACCGATCATAATTTTGGTCAGTTTTTTTATTGTTTTAATTTTTTGATTTGAAAATTATTTGCTAAGTCTTTTAACCCTAAATCATCGAAACTCCATCATTTTTCCGAATCAGAGCTAACTGTAAGCACAAAAAAACAAATATTTTAATCTTTCTTCTGAATCCAGGTAAGTTTTTTTTTGTTCTTCTGCTTCAAATTGCATATACACATCTTCGTCTCTCTAAATTATTTATAGATATTTAGAATTTCGTTTTTTAGTAAATTCGGGTATTAGAATTTTTTTTCTCCTCCTAATTTCTTAATTTTTGCTTCGATTTTTTTTAACCTAACATTATTTCGACTCAACACAATTAATTAAACTATAATTTTTCATTTTTTAAAATTTGTTCATCCACGATTTATATTTTTAGGTTTTTAGTGATTTTGATTTCAATTACATTATATTTGCATCCGAATAATCTTAATGTTAATGGTTTATATTTATATAATCATATGACATTATGTATAAATGTCTATACTTTAATAAATATTATTGATTTATGTTAAATCAAACTTTTAATTAATGTTAATCTTAAATGTCTAGAACAGTATATATAAACTTTTATACATTTATATAATCGAATGATATTACATATAAATGTCTATACTTAAATATAAATAAATGGAATATATTATAAATACACATTGATATGTTTATATAAACAGTGAATGTTTATAAATATCTATGCAAAATTTACATTAAACTATTCATTTATATATTTTCTTATATAACAATTATGTAATATTAAATTATAATACAATTTTGTAAATATTTATATTACATATTTTTTTATATAAATATAGAATATTTATAATGTTTATATAAATGTGATATATATACTATATATTATTTATAAAAGTGTTACATTTAAATATAAAAGTATTTAAGTAACATTTATAAAATATTTTATTCACAAATTGTATATAGATACACATGTTTAATTATATAATCATTTGTCATTTTATATAAAAGTATTTATAACTATATTTATAATAAAGTTACCTACTTTTATAAGTATATTTATAACTTTATATAACTAAATTTTAACTATATAATAATATATAACTATATGTATAATTCGATATAACTATATTTCAAAAATATATATACTATATGTATACTAATATATAACTATATATAATTATATTTTACTAAATTTATACCTTTATAAATGTTAAATATAATTATATCCTGAAATACATATATATTTATAATTATGTGTATAACTATATTAAAATATTTATATAAATATGTAACACTCTATATAATTAAATATAACTATATTTGTAACTATATAAACATATATGTATTCATATAATTAAATTAAAATATTTTTTATAATGTTGTATATATATATTTATAACTACTTATCACTATTTGTATAAATATATTTATATATAACTATTTGTTTAATTATAATAACTATTTATAACTATATATATTATATGTAAAATAATTTATAACTATAAATAATTGTATCTTACTATCTGTATAATTTAAAAGTTGTATGCATAATAATATTTAAATATTAAATTTAAAGCTTATATTTAATATATATTTGTATAACGTAGTATATAAAAAAGTATTTTACTATATCTATATCTATACATAACTATATGTATAAATATATAAAATTAAAAGAACAAATATATAAACCTACATGTATAAATATATGTTTAACTATATGTGTAACTATATGTATAATCAAATGTAACAATATTTATAATTAAATCTATAACAACATACAATATTTTGTTAAACTATGTGTATAACTATATATAAATATTTGTATAACTAAATAAATGTCTATATAATTATATATAACTAGATGTGTAACTGTATATACATTTATGTATTAATATAATTAAAGCAAAATATTATTTTA
Source organism: Sapria himalayana (assembly GCA_029783825.1). Taxonomy (NCBI): domain Eukaryota; kingdom Viridiplantae; phylum Streptophyta; class Magnoliopsida; order Malpighiales; family Rafflesiaceae; genus Sapria; species Sapria himalayana. The sequence goes on along the minus strand of JAREIK010000988.1, from coordinate 35,209 downwards.
TAACGTTGTTTATATTTATGTATAACCACTGATAACTAATTGTAGTTACTATATCTATACCTATACATAACTATATGTATAAATATAAAAAATTAAATTAATAAATATATAAACCTACATGTATAAATATATGTTTAACTATATGAGTAACTATATGTATAATTACATGAAACAATATTTTTAATTAAATGTATAACAACATACTAGATTATGTTAAACTATATGTGTATAACTATATATAAATATTTGTATAACTAAATAAGTGTCTATATAATTATATATAACTATATTTTTAACTGTATATACATTTATATATTAATATAATTACTGAAAAATATTTTTTTATAATGTTGTTTATATTTATGTATAACCATTGATAATTACTTGTACTAATATATCTATATACAACTATTTATAACGATATATATTATATGTAAAATAATATATAACTATAAATAATTGTATCTTACTATGTGTATTACTTTAAAAGTTTTATGCATAATTATATTTTAATATTAAATTTATATCTTATATTTAATATATATTTGTATATAGTAGTATATAAAAAATTATTTTACTATATCTATACCTATACATAACTATATGTATAAATATATAAAATTAATATAACAAATATATAAACCTACATGTATAAATATACATTTAACTATATGTGTAAGTATATGTATAATCAAATGTAACAATATTTATAATTACATGTACAACAACATACAACATTATTTTAAACTATATGTGTATTACTATATATAAATATTTGTATATCTAAATATATGTTTATATAATTATATATGATTATAATTAGAGACAATTGTTTCGTTAAATAAAATGATTTTTTAACTAGTATGGAAGACGATCGTGAATGGATGTAAAAGGGTTTAATAGTGAATGAAATGTTCCCTAAGGAATGGGGAGATAAAGTTGATGAATATGTTGAGTTTGCTCTGAGACATCCTAAGCGTGTGAATGGTGGTACAGAAATAAGGTATCTTTGTACTTTAGTTAAATGTCAGAATAAAAAGTTTTAGAATATTGAGACTGTGAAGATGCTTTTGTATAGAAATGGTTTTTTTGCAGATTACTATGTTTGGATATACCATGGTGAGAAGCAAGTCCACCAGAGGTGTTTGAGTTTAGTACGGGTGTCAATAAGTGAAACTGATCAAATGTTCTCGGATAATATTAATCACACTACATACCATAAAATGGTTTTTGATGCTGTGGGTCCTAAATTCAACCCGAATGAGCATCCTAATACCGAGGTAAGGAATTTCTATGACATGATTCGAGTAGGAGACAAAACTGTATATGAGGTAAATTCTAGGCATACTCAACTTTCTGTAGTCGTGAGGATGTTAGAAAAAGAGTGCAAACACAGGTGTTTGTAGGCATGGCTTGATGATATATATAAATTCATTCAAAAAATATTTTCAAAAGATATCTAATGCCAATGGATTTCTATAGCACGAATAAGTTAGTTAGAGTCTTGGGATTACTCATACAGGTCATGCATTACTGTGTGAACAATTGTATGATATACGAGGGTGATGAAAATGACCATAATAATTGTAAAATATGTGGGCATGCTCGGTACAAGCAAAAGGTTATGGGTAGTGGAAATAGAATGTATATACATAAGTTGAAGGTACCATATAACAACATGCACTATTTTCCATAACACCAAGGTTGCAGAGATTGTATGCATCAACCGCTACAGCTAATGAAATGAGGTGGCATTCAGAGCATCATATGGAGGACGGTAAGATGTGTCACCCTTCTGATGCCCCTGCTTAGAAATATTTTGATGAGTTCCTGATTTTTCTTCTGAAGTACGAAATATTAGACTGAGTTTATTTGCTGATTATTTTTAGCAATTTGGTCAATCTGGACCATAATATTCTTTGTGGTCTATGGTGGTGACCCCGTATAATTTGCCTCCAGACTTATGTATAAAAAGGAATTTACATTTTTGACTGTGTTAGTACTGCAGCCTACGAATCCAAAGGAAATGATATATCTTTTCTTGCATCAATTGATTGAGGAGTTGAAAGGTCTTTGGGTTGTTGGGATTCAAACTTATGATATTTCCAAACGAGAAAATTTTGAGATGCACTCTGCCCTCATGTGGACCATAAATGACTTTCCAGCATATTCTACGATGTCTTGGTGGAGTACAACTAGTATGTTGGCATGTCTGCATTTTATAGAAGATTCTGATGCTTTTAGATTAATTAAGAGCGAAAAATAGTCATGGTTCGACAACCATTAGAAGTTTTTGCCCATTAATCATCTGTATCGACGTAACACCAAATACTTCATTAAGAATAGAATGGTTACTAAACAATTCCCGGGGGTTAGATCTAGGGTTGATATTCTGCAGGAATTGAATAATAGAGGGTTGAGGAAGGTGATAGAAGTTGATTTTGTGGTTTTGAATGCAGCTATATCTAAGACTTGTGGGTGGAATAAGAGAAATATTTTCTGGGATTTGCCCTACTAGTATAAACACTTGCTTAGGCACAATCTTTATGTTATACATATCGAGAAGAATGTGTTTGATAATATTTTCAATATAGTATTTAACATTCTAGAGAAAACTAAGGATACTTACAAGTCAAGTGATGAGTTGAATAAATATTGTCACCGTCCTCAATTTGGAAAAAATTTTGTCACAATTAATACCTTGATGTGCCATTTTTTTGAATAAGTCACAGAAGAAAGGTGTTGGAACGAGTACAAAAACTTAAATTTCTACATGGGTATGCTTCTAATCTAGGGAGATGTGTGGATGCGAACAAACTAAAGACGTTTGGCATGAAGAGTCATGATTGTCACAATTTGCCGACTTAATTCTTTTGGTCGGAAAATGTCAGAATATAGTCGGTAATTGTTTGTCGGTGATTGGTCTGTAAATTGTTGTTTATTGCCGACAATTTGGAGACCAAGTACCGACATTATTTATTCGGTCGATAAATTATCGAAATTTTGTTGATAAATTATTGTCGGTAGAGAATCGGTAAATGGTCAGCAATTTACCGATAGATCGTTTTTTCGTCGGTAAAAAATTTAGCGACGAGCAAAATTATGACTACTTTTTTTGGTCGGTAAATGATCACTAATTGGTTTACCGACCAAAAAACACCAAATTACAGACCAAATATTTGGTCGGTAATATGGTGATTTTTAGTAGTGTATCTATTAGTATAGATTTCTGTCTATCTTACTATATGTTTATCTATCTATCTTACAATCTAATAATATTTCTATATATATGTCAATCTATCAATCAATCTATCTATCATTCTGTATATCAATCATTCTATAAATTTGTCTATCAATATGTCTATCAATCTATATATCAATATATCTATCTATCTATTGATATATCAGCCTATCATTCAATCTGTCTATCTGTTTGTCTATCTATCTATCCATCTATGTATTTGTCTATTTATCAATCTATATATCTATCTATTTGTTAAGTTATTTTTTTATCTATCTATTTATCTGTCTTTCTATATGTCTTTATATCTGTCTATCTATCTGTCTACATGTTTATCTATCTATCTATCTTTCTATCTTCTATCTTTTATCTATCTGTCTATCTATCAATATATTTGTATGTTTATCTGTGTGCCTATTTGTTTATCTATCATTCTATCTATATGTCTATATATCTATCTTTCTATGTATATGTCTATCTAACTATCTATCCATCTAACTATCTGTCTGTCTATATTTGTGTGTCTTTCTATCTATATTTGTGTGTCTTTCTGTCTGTCTATCTACCTATTTATTTATCTATATATCTATTTATCTATTTATCTATCTATCAATCTATCAATATGTCTATCTAAATGTTTGTTTATCTTTATGTCTATCTATCTATATTATTGTCTATTTGTCTGTCTGTCTTTCATTCAATCTATTTGTGTATCAATCTGTCTATTTGTCTTATCTATATGTATATTTATCTATTTGTCTTTTTATTTATGTATATATCTAAGTAACTGTATGTCAATCTATCTATCTATGTTTCTTTTTGTCTATATATATGTCTATCAATATGGATTTTTATCATTCTATTTATATGTCTATCGATCTATATATCTATCTATCTGTCTATCTATCTATATACTTATCTATTTCTATATTTATCTATCTATCTACTTGTCTGTCTATCTATCTATCTATATATCTATCTATTTATATTTATATATCTATCAATATGTCTATCAATCTCGCTACAAGAAAATGTCTGTTTTGCTATGAAAAGTGGCTAGGAATATTTTCCCTAGCTAATTTGTCAGTGATTTGCTACTTAATAGCATGAGTTGTCAAATTTTACAATGAAATACAAATTTTTGATGGATTTGTGATGGACTAGAGATCAAAATTTTTGATTAAAAAATGTCTTTGGCTAATATTATCTTAGATTTTTGTGCAAATAATGATGTCATTTTTAGCAACGAATTTAGTAATTGATTTTCTCTAGCTAATTAGATTGAGACAAAATCTGTCGATAAATATATATATATATATATAAATTTTTTATGATTATTTATTAATTGTAAGCTATTAGTTCTTAAATGAAAATTTTCACAAAATATATGCATTTAGCTATGGAATTTTCCCTATCTATTTGGGCTCTGGATTATTTCCAACGCTAATCTATACTGATTTATTTTTTTATTTTTTATATATTATTTATTTTAATATTTGATGTAATTTTGTAAATAGAAATGTTTTTCAGGGTCTATTGATGATGGATCCTTTAAAGACACATTCTCCTCATATAATTATTAAAATATAATATTATAAATAAATAATTTCAATAATATATAAATACGAATAAAAATTAATATTAATAAAGACTAAAATAATAATTTTAATGATTATAAAAATTAAATATATATATATACAACAAATTTTTTAAAAATTTTTAATAATGAAATTAAAATATTTGTTTTAAAAATATTAAATAATTAATTCTATAATTATAATCATTTTTAAAGATATTTTAATAAATAATGAACATACAAAAAAATTTCTTCTAATAAAAAGCTAAAATAAGTAATTGTATCATTAAATAAAAAATATTTACAAAAATATTTGAATTAACGAATAAACAAGTAATTATTTATTTTATTTAAAGTACAAAGAATTATTTTTATGATTATATGAAACTTTAAAAAAGTAAATACTAAAAGATTTGAAATTTTTGAATTATAAAATAAAATTTCAAATTTTTTATAAAATATAAAAGGAAATAAATTAATATTTAAAGATAAATACATAAATATTTTAATTAGATCAAAAAAAAATTGTATGATTAAAAAAAATATCTCCATGTTGTTATTAAAAGAATACTTTTAAAAATTTTTCAAGAGTTTAAAAAGAGTTATTTAAAATATTACTAATTATATTTTTTGTTCTAAAAAAAATTCAATTTGCCCCCAAGTTTTAATTGAATTCAAGTTTTATTTTTTGCCATGATCCAATTTTAATTGATAAGAATTAAACAATTGAGTACGATTTTTTTTATTAGCTTTTAATATTTTATTTTTATTAAAATAATAAATATAACTTTTTTTAATGATCTTCTTACTTTAAGTAATTTTTTGAATTTTATAAATTATAAATTATATCAAATATTATGAAATTTTATCTTTAATATTATTTCATATTATATTCATAAAAAATAATATATATATATATATGAAATACTTTTTTATAATATCATATTATTATTTTTTATGAAATAATATTATAAATTTATCCACAAACTCTAAATAAAATGAAATGTTACAATTTTTGTATAGTTATGCATTTATATAATTTATTTATGGTTATAATAAATAATATGTTAATGAAATAATATTAAAATTTAACTACCAATTATTAGTTTTCATGGATATTAGTAATATCTTTTTATTCATTTTTATAGTCATTAATAAATTTTTTTATTTCTGAAATTAATTTCATTAATTAATAAATTTCATTACCTATTAACCTTAAATTTTGTTATTTATGAAATAATATCTCATTTATGGTAAAATAAAATTGTTTTAAATTTTTAAAATTTTAATTAATAAATTTTTTAATTTTATTTTACTTTTAAATTTTTGTCACTTCTTTTTCTATATATTTACATAAATTTTCGTATTTTAGTTTTCTTAAAATATAACACTACAAGAAAATATTGATCTAGCTAGGAAATTTTAGCTAGGAATCAATCCCTAGCTAAATTGCGGGGGATTAGCTAGGGAATAGCAAGCATTTTATGATTTTTCTTTGAAAAAAAAATAGCAACGGATTAGTGAAAGAAAATTTTATGCAAAATCTGGTCAAGAAAAGCGGGTAATTTAGCTATGGATTTAGTGACAATTTAGCGACAATTTAGCGACAAAAAATTTTCATAAATTTCTCTCAAGAAAATTGGGGATCTTAGCGACGGATTAGCGACAGAAAATTTTTATAAATTTACTGAAGAAAAGTGGGAAACTTAGCGACGGATTTAGCGATGAAATATCCCTAGCTAATAAAAGCATAAACTTAGCGATGAATTTAGTAACAGATTTTTCCTAGCTAATAAAATATAGAGTTAGCTACGGATTAAGCAACAAAATTTTCCTGGCTAATTAATCATTAAATTAGAGATGGATTTAGCGATGAAATTTCTCTAGCAAATAAAATTTTTAATTTAGCAATGAATTTAGTGATGGAATTGCCCTAGCAAATAAAATTCTTAATTTATCGACGAATTTAGCGAGAAATTTACCTAGCTAATAAAATCTATAATTTAGCTAAGGAATTAGCGATGGATTTTCTCTAGATAATAAAATCCATAATTTAGCTATGGATTTAGATAAGGATTTTCTCTAGCTAATAAAATCTATAATTTAGCTACCATTTTAGCGATGTTTTTTCCCTAGCTAATAAAATTATTGATTTAGATACGAATTTAGCAACCGAATTTTCCTAGCTAATAAAATTTGTAAATTAGTGATAGATTTAGCGACGGAGTTTCCCTAGCTATTCAAATCCTTAATTTAGTGATGGATTTAGCGGCGGAATTTCCCTAGCTAATAAAATTTATAATTTAGCGACGGAATTAGTGATTTATTTTCTCTAGCTAATAAAATCTGTAATATAGCGATGAATTTTCTCCAGCTAATAAAATTCATATTTTAGCTACAGATTTAGCGACAGAATTTCTCTAGCCAATTTTTAGTTATTTAAATTTTTTAATTTATTATTAGTTTTAATATTTCATTTAATTTTATTTATTAAATGTATGTTAATGGTCTATAGATGAACAATCCTTGAACCATATATTCTCCTCGTAAAATCATAAAAAAATTATATTATAAATAAATAATTTAAAAAATATAAAAATAAAAAAAAATTATATTAGTAAGGTCTAAAATAAGTATTTTTATGATGTATTAATTTTTTTAAAAATTATATAAAAAAATTTCTAAAATTTTAAATTAATAAACTTAAAAATTTGTATTAAAGTAATATTAAATAATAAATTCAATAAGTATAATAATTTTTTTCGATATTTTAAAAATTAAATTAACATATATTAAAATTTCTACAAATATAATTGTAAATTAATTCATTGTATTATTTTCAAAAATATCAGATATTGACGAATAATCTAGTAAAAATTAATATTATTATAAGTAAAAAAATTTCTGATTATAGAAAACTTTTAAAAAAATAAATAATACAAATTTAGAAAATCTTGAAATATAATAAAAATATAATTTTTTTAATAAAATTAAAAGAAAATAAATTACTATTTATAAATAAATACATAGATGTTTGCTTCTATTAAAATTTATATGAATAAACAATTTATTAATATTTTTACATTTAGGTTTTAACATTTAGTTTTTATTAAAATAATAAATATAACTTTTTTTTAATTATCTTCTCACTTTAAGTAATTTTTTGAATTTTAAAACTTATTAATAATATCAAATAATATGAAATTTTATGCCTTTAAAATTATTTCATATTATTTTCGTAAAAATTAATATGAATTCTTAAAAATTTATAACCATAAAATCTAAATTTTTATATGTTTTTAATATTTAATGTATTTTGTAATTCTTAGGCGAGTGGCTAGAAGACAAATCATCTTTTTATTTATGTCTTATTATAAGAAATTTGTTAATTTTGTAACTATTTGATATTTTTTTTATAAGGCTAAACATATTTTTTTAATTGTTTATATATTTATTGTTTAATTAATATTATAATAAAAAATTCTAAGGTGTTTGTTTTTCATGTGTACCTTACTACACACACATTAATTTTGTTGAAAAAAATTATGATAGTAAATAAAATCAATGAGTCTTTTTTATTAAATATATACATTGCTTATTTAATGTTTTAATAATAAAAAATATTAATAATTTGCTAATATATACATTCACTTGTCGAGATGCTATAATCTCTAACAATTGAAGAAAACCTTCGCGTTTGGCCATCTATCTCTCGACACCGATGCATCAACATATAATCGAGGTTTATGTTTTAATATGTTATTTGATTTGAGGTACCACCCTATACATTTATTCTTCATCAGCATATAATCGAAAATTGAGTTTATGCATTTTGATTCTTTTATTTATTCTTTCCGAAATTCTTCTCCTTTATTCGCCATGGTTTGTTTGAATTGCATATATATACTTAATCGTATACATACTTCATGCATTTGTGATATAATGCATTGTCATTGTGCGAATTTTGATGGTGCACAGTAGGTATGCCTAATTAATAACTGCTTCAATATACATAACTATATATTGTATACAAAAATAGTATACATAAATATAAGTGTTTTTTTATATAAGTGTGTTTAAACATAACTATATCTATATAGCTATAAAAATAGTATACATAAACTATTTAAACATAACTATATCTATATAACTATAGAAATAGTATACATAAACTTTTACTATACTTTATAAGTAATTTATAAAAATTGTAAAAACTTATAATTAAAAATGCAAAAACATCTAATATTGGAATTTAAATTATTTTAAATCCAATGAAATTTAACTAATCAAACTAAGCACATCATAGCCCCTGAAAGAGAGTGCCCTAGGATCATGATAATAGACCCTCGTGCAATGTCATCTTAAAATTATTATGGGTCATTATAAACTCATTACGTACTCATATCAAATAATTACTTTTCAATGTTGTCCGAGCCACTTGTATTTATTGTATGATCAATAATTGAAATGTTAATTCATCCATCCATTTATATTGGGCCATAAAAGAAAGATTTATTATGATTCTTGCGGCTAGAATGATGTATATTCATTTCATGCTAGCTTAATAGCCACCAAAGGGATGATATTTCATAAGTCATACGAGGGTTGATTATATTCATACTAGTACCTTAATTTGATTACGTTTCTAATTTGAACCAAAGAAAAGAGATTATAAATTTAATTTAAAAAATAGATTTAGTCACTTACATGATTTGTATGTCATATGATCATTTTTTATATATTATATATTAAATTTTTAATATTTCTAAATTGTTTGTAGGAATGCAAGTCAATAGATTAAGAGCCCACCTAAACCCAAGCTAAATCCAACACATCAACCTGCATTATGTTCAAATCCCTTGTGAGAGACTAAGTATAGAACTATTCAACATGTATAATGAAAATGATAAATCAAGGTTTTATTATAGTTTTGAATGGCACAACAAAGAAGCTTGAACAAAGAGACCTTGCTTATGAAGTCGCATAAAGGTATTTTGTAAGTTTTCGAGTTGATCACATAGAAAATAAAAAAGTATCAAAAATAAATTAGTGATCAAGAATAATTATTAGTCTTGAAAAGGAGCCAAAAAAATCCCAATTATTGAGAGAAAAAAGAACATGAAAATAGAGTAGGCTTATAGCTCTTAAGTAGCAATTACATGCATCACAAGAAATCCAAATCATTCTAATCTTCAAATAGAAAAAAAGATTTGGCTTGCATCTCTTTAATTACAAAACAAAATAACAAAAATAATTTAATATTATCCATTGATACCACTAAAAGGTAGGAATATTGCTTTGAGAAATATTTTCTTAAATTAGTTCAATTTTATAATTTTATTAAATAGATTTTCTTGACAACAAAAGTACTATTCATTTTATTTTGTTGCTTCCAAAAATAGCACTAATATTTATCTAACTTTGCAAAAAATGGAATTTCTCCACAACACTAATAATAATAATAATAATACTTAATATTTTCATCCTTAATCTATTTATATATATACATATATATAATGGATAATTATGTTATGGAATCTAAAATAAAAATATATATGATTAGGGTTATATTTTAGTACCTAAATTCGGATACTCATCATTATCCCAATATAATTAAAAAAAACATTATGCATAAACTCGTTTCTGCATACTCAGTATGCAGAACGGGTTTATGCATATGTTTATGCATACAGTGTATGTATAAACTCCAATATGCATATGTTTTTATTATGAAAAAATGAGTTTCTGAATAAACTCATATTCATACTTGAGTATATGCATACTGTATGATTAAAATAAGGTAATTATTAATATAGGAATTTGGAAGACCCAAATCATAAATATTTTGGATTTGGGTCCCCAAATGTTATATTAAAATTAAAAATTGTAATAAAACATTATTATTTTCATTTTGAGTCCCCTTAACATTTTTCCTATAACTTTATAACTTTTATCCACTTTTAATGCACTGAAGTGCATCAACTTTGTTTATCTCACAAAAGTTTTTAATAAATTTAAATCTAAAATAATAGTTTCAAAATTCAAAAATCAATTTTTTGATTCTCATAGGTTTACCAAAATATACTTCTTAAAAGAATAATGATAGGTTCAAATCCATGGCTTACACCCATTTAATGATGCTACCAACCATCTAACTAGTAACTTTTTAGAAATATTAGATTCAAAAAAACTTTATAATGATAAAGCAAGTAGGATTTGATAATTTTAAGTGTTAGAATTATGATTATATGTGTACCTATATGTATACCTACATGTAACTATATTTATAATTACATGTATAATAACATACAACATTATATTTAACTATATATGTATTTCAATGTATAAATATTTGTATAACTATATATACATATTTTTATAACTATATAACACTCTACAACATTAAATATAACTATATTTATAACTATGTATACATATATATAAATCTATATATTTATTTATAACTTTATATATTTATGTATAACTATTTGTATAAATATATTTTTATATATAACTTTATATTTAAATATATCAAAATATTAATAGCTATATATACTATATGTATAATAACATATAACTATAAATAATTGTATCTTATTATATATATAACTATAAAAGCTTTATACTTAACTATATTTAAATATATGATTTACATCTTATATTTAGTATACATTTGTATATATTAGTATAAAAATGTATTTTACTATATCTATACCTATACATCTCTATATGTATAAATATATAAAATTATATGAATAAATATATATACCTACATGTATAGATATAAATATAACTATATGTGTAACTATATGTATAACCACATGTAACTATATTTATAATTACATGTATTAAAACATAAAACATTATGTTTAATTATATGGGTATAACTATATATAAATATTTGTAAAACTAAATAAAACTTTATATAATTAAATATAACTATATTTTTAACTAGTTATACATATATGTATACATATGTGTAAATCTATATATATATGTTTATAACATTGTATATATTTATGTATACCTAAATATAATTATTCGTGTGAATATATATAACTAAATGTTTAATGTCATATACCTTTTTATAACTATATATATTTTATGTATAATAACATATAACTATAAATAATTCTATCTTACTATATGTATAACTATAAAACTATATACATAACTATATTATATATATAATTAACAACATGTATTTAATAAACATTTTTATATATTAGTATTAAAAATGTATTTTAGTATATCCATACCTATACATAACTATATGTATAAATATATGAAATTATATGAAGAAATATATATACATACATGTATAAATATAAGTTTAACTATACGTGTAAATATATGTATAACCACATGTAACTATATTTATAACTATATGTATAAAAACATGCAACATACTGTTTAACTAAATGTTTATAACTATATATAAATATTTGTATAACTATAAAAAACTCTATATAAATAAATATAACTTTATTTTTAATTATGTAAACATATATGTATACATATATGTAAAGTATATAATTATTTATAACTTTATATACATTTATTTATATTTACTTATAACTATTTGTATGCATATATCAATATATAATTATATGTTTGACTATATGTAACTATTTATAACTACATTTACTATATGTATCCTACCATATAATTATATATGGGATAATACAATTTTGTTGCACTAACTTGAAATAAAATGGCTAAAGATATAATATCAATAATATGTAAGCACATAGCATGAGAGTGTCCATTGATTATACTCATATATGGAATAATACAAATAAGAGTTGTACTCTTACCTAAACCAAGCCATTGGGCTTCAGGCTTAAATATGAACTTATGAATAACAAAAGATATAATATTTCATAGGTTTGTATAGAAGAAATTTTATTTTCTTTTATATATTTCATCATTCGAACACTGCACTCTCTATGTGTCTCTCCCACCCTCTATAATTATTTCTATCCTTTTCTTCCTCTTTTTCATAATGTGTCACACACTATCTCTTGTAAATTTTTTTCTCGCTCTTCTTTCTTGCTTGTTCTCTCTCTCTCTCTCTCTCTCTACCCCAATCTTTCTCTCTCCCTCTCTCTCCCCCCTCTCTCCCTCTGTCCCCCCTCTGTCCCCCCTCTGTCCCCCCTCTCTCCCTCTCTCCCTCTCTCCCCCCTATCTCCCTTTCACTATTTCTCTCCCCATATCTCTTCCTCCTTCTCTCTCTCCCTCTATCTTTCCCGTCTCCCCTTTTTTGTGCCCCTCTTTCTATCTACCTTATCTCTCTCTCTCTCTCTCTCTCTCTCTCCCTCTCCTCATTCAAACTTTGAATGTCTTTCTTTTTTGTTTTCCTTTATTTTGCATTATCATATTTTGTACCCTTTATCTAATATTACTGTGATATCTATTAATATTTATCATGCTAAAAATTTATTTATCTATGAATGTAGATTATGCAAACACATTACCTCGATATTCATGATTTTTAATTTTTAAATATTCATTTGTAATTAATTTTATTTAATTATTTGTATATTTTGAAGTAATAGAATGTTTTATTTAAAATAATGATTGAGCATTATTTTTTGTAAATAAAATAATGCAAAATGAGTTTAGATCATCAAGTGATGTACAAAAGGGGTTATTAATAGATTTTTGAAAAAAGATTTTTTGATTGGACTTGAAATTTTCATAAATTTTGCATGTAGTCAATCAAAATTGATGGATGGAGAAAAAATTAAGTTTCCATGTAATCATCGCAAGTATCAAAATATTCCTTTTCGTGATGAAAACACTATAAGATATCATTTGGCTAAATATGGCTTTGTGCCAAATTATTTTGTATGGATTTATCATGGGGAAAGTACAATGGCTTTGAATATTGACCAAAATGAGGGTACTGAATCATTTTGTTGTGGTGAGAAATCATCAAACACATACCATAGAATGATCACGGAAGCTACTAGTGCTGACTTCAGAATTGATTACATGGATGAACAACCTAATCATGAAGCTTAGAAATTGTATGAAATGCTTAAAGCTGTAGATAAAGAGTTGTGGCATTGTTGTAAAACACATTTTCAATTGTCACTTGTGGCTCGACTAATGAGCATTAAGTAAGAAACTCATATGTCTGAGAAATTATTTGATCAGGTGACAGAATTGATGAAGGAGATTGTAATGGATAATAATTTGATCACTAACAACTTTTACAATACTAAGAAGTTACAATGAGAAATGGGTCTACCAGTAAAAAAAATTGATTGTTGTTTAAATGAATGCATGCTATATTGGGGCGGTGATAGTGATTTAATTTGTTCTAAGTTTTGTGATCATCCTCGATTTAGGAAAGCACTTCGTGTTGTAGATACGCGACAAAAATTAAAGGTTGTCTTTAAGAAGATGTATTATTTTCTATTAATTCCTCGATTACAGAGACTATATGCATCAAATACAATAGCAAATGATATGAGGTTGCATTCTGAGCATGAGGTTGAATAAGGTATAATGTGTCATCCATTAGATTCACTTGTTTGGACGCATTTTAATTATATACATAAATATTTTGCAGCAGAAAGTCGAAATGTGAGATTCAGTCTCTACAATGATGGATTTCAGCAATTTGGGCAATCTAGACAATAGTATTCAACATGGCCAGTGATAGTGACACCTTATAACTTTCCTCCATGGTTATGTATGAAGGAGTAATATATGTTTTTGTCAATATTGTTTCCAAGGCCAAAAAATCCAAAAGACATGTTGGATGTTTTCGTACAGCTTCTTATTGTAGAGTTAAATCATTTGTGAGATATTGGCATGGATACAGATGATATCTCAATGAAGCAAAATTTCATTATGCGAGTAGCCCTTATGTGGATGGTAAGTGACTTTCCTGCATATTCAAAGTTGTCTGGCTGGAGTACTATAGGATGATTCGTATGCCCATATTGCATGACAAATTCTAATGCATTAAACCTCAAATTTAGTGGTAAACAGTCATGGTTTGATAACTATCTTAAGTTTCTACCTAAGAATCATCCATTTCGAAGAAATAGAATTGCATTTTAAAAAAATAAAATTGTGATGAAAGTTGCACTTAGCAGTTAGTTCAAGAGATGATATTATGACAAAGATTCAGAGTTTGGGTTTGAAGAAGGTAACTGAAAAAGAAGCTGCTAGAAGTAATGGAAGAATAGACAAATTATTTGGCTGGAGAAAACATAGAATATTTTGGGACTTGCCCTATTGGAAGTCCAATTTAATTCATCATAACTTAGATGTAATGCATATTGAAAAATAATATGTTTGACAATGTTATCAACACTATCCTTAATGTAGATGGAAAAACAAAAGATACTTTAAAATTAAGACAAGAGCTGAATGATTACTGTCGACATCCTGAATTGAAACTGAATGAGGAAATAGGAAAATTAACTAAAGCTTGCTACACACTTGATAAGAAAGCAAGATAGATATTGTGTGAATGTGTTAAAAATTTGAAATTTTTTGATGGATTTGTGTCAAATATAGGTAGATGCGTGGATAAGAAGAATCTTAATTTATTTGGAATGAAAAGTCATGACTGTCATGTATTTATGCAGAGATTAATACCAATTGTATTTCGTTAAATACTTCCCCTAAGTGTTTGGAATGTCCTTACAGAACTTTTTTTGTTTTTCAAATAGCTAACTACAACCACAATCAAAATAGATGACATGTTGAAGAGCATTTTCCAATCCATTTGGCATATAAAGAAAGGATTGCAAGGCCAATTCAATTCACATGGATGTATCCTTTTTAAAGGTAAATACATATAATTTTCTGTGTTATATTATTTAGTACAAAAAGTAAAATTATAATTTAATATAATTGAAACCTAACATTATGATTGTAGGTATCTTTGTAAGTTGAAATTGAATGTTAGAAACAAGGCAAAAGTTGAAGGTTCAATTTGCAATGCATATTTAGTAGAAGAAGCATCATCATTTTGTTCTTATTATTTTGATGACCATGTTCAATAGAAAGAATAGAAATGTACCATGAAATGATGAAGATCATGTGATGGTGGAAGATGATACCGTGGACAAATTATCTATCTTCAAGCACCCTAGAAGAGTATTTGGAAGAGCAATGAACAGATGTATGATAGATGAAGAGTACTAAGTAACCTAAAGCTACGTTTTACTTAATTGTAAAGAGGTTGCATCATATATTGAGTATGTATACCAAAAATCATTGCAGGTTTAATCATAGATTAATTTTATCTTTATTAGGAATTATTAAAAATTGATATACACCCTTCTCTATCTTTTTATATTTGTACTGTATTTATGTTGAGCAGTTAAAATACAAGCAACTAGTAATTTCTAGCAATGATGTCGATTTTATGCTAGAAACTAAATTTGTAAAGTGGTTAAAAAATTATGTAAGAATTATTATGTTTAAAATTTTTAAATTATTTAATTTATTAGTATCTTTTATTTATTAATATCATTTTTTTTATTTATGTCACATGCAATTGTTCCTTCAAATGGAGATTCAAATATTTTCATTCAGAATCTAAGTAAAGGCCCATTTAGATATGTGACAAATTATCCTAGGTATTTTGTTAATAGATATAAATTTCACACAATCGGCCACTATTCTTCTAAAACAACAATGAATAGTGGTGTATGCATTAAATGCTCATGTTATAGTGCAGATGAGATTGATTATTATGGTCACTCAAAAAAGTTATTGAGTTGGAGTATCCTGGAATTGAAAATAACAGCATTGTATTATTTAAGAGTGAGTGGTTTGATCCTACATGAAATGTGGGTACAATGATTCATTCGGATTATAAGTTAGTGGATGTTAACCATAATCACACATATAATCAATATGAGTCATTTATTATTGTAGTTCAAGTTGCTCAAGTATATTAATTGTACATATCTGAGTTTATCTCATGATAAGAGAGATTGGTGGGCGATTCGCAAAATCAAAGCCTGATCAAAATTTGAAGTACCAACATCGTAACAAAGAAGTATAGACTTAGATATTTCACCGGCATTCCAGAAAGATGACATAAATAATATTGAGCCTATAAATGTAGATGAAATCCAGAAAATTTATGAGACTCAAATGGTGGCATAATTGAAATTGAAGATTATCAATTTCTATCTGAAGATGAGTTTGAACTTCTATCAGAATCATACAAAATATCAGAAGATCCATTGTAGGATGACAATGATGCTGATAATTAAATTGTTATAATATTTTTATAATTTAAACTATCAAAGACTTTTTATATTTTGTTGAAATCTATCGGTGTGTTTTATTCGAAAATGCATGCTTGTTCATCATATCTCTAATATTTTTTCTATGTTTTATTTTATACAGTAGATGACACCTAAAAAGTGTGGTTGTGGTAGAGGTCGAAAGAAGTAGTGAGTGTATGAAATTGACTCTAAGGGAGTGACATCTTGTTGTAGTAGTCATGCTTCTAATTCATCTGTCTCAGCAATGATGGATGAGTCAGTCAAACAACAAGCACTGGAAACAAATGAACGTATTATAGTTATGGACACCAAAATGAAAAAGAAGGATGAGAAAATATCTAATTTGAAGGAAGAAATATATGAAATTAAAGAACAGAAGGATGAGCAGTATACTAATTTGATTGAAGAAATGCAAGAAATTAAATAAATGAACCATGAGATGAAAAAAATAAAAAATGTAATGCAACAGCAGATATCCTATATGGAGTCACAGTTAGCGACATTGGCGGAACAGATAACATTCCAAGATCCAATTGTAAATCCTCACAGGAGAGGCTAGCATTCCCTACAAATTATAATGATGATTGAGTATGAAAATTATTTCTGAACTGTTATTTATTTTTTTCTATGTGTAGCAAATAATATGATATTTTTTTGCAGGTTTCAATTTTTGTTATTCTGGTTTTGTTCTTTTCTTTTCTGATTAACCTATTTATGAATCTTTGCAGGACACATTATGTGAGACAAAAGAAAAAATCTTGATTCAAAGCATTCAGACATTATCCCGGTCATTCTAATGCTTGGGTCCCATATTTGCTGATTTCAGCTTTATCAAAAAGAGGGCTAGCTTATCTTATCTTTTTTATTCTTAAAACATTTTATTTTTGCACTCTCTTTATCTCTAAATATAATTGCTGGACATCTATTAGATTTTTGTTGAAGCTGTATGACAATCAACTTAATTTGTGTTTGTTCATGTCTATAATAATTATTTTTATATATCTGTGAATATGTTTTTGTGTCTCCTAATTTTTTAAGTAGAGTTTTAGGCTATTATAGGTATGTAAAAGCCTATTTTCAAAAGCGGCACAAGTGGTAGAGATGATAGTGACGGCAGTGACGGCACCGGTGGGAGAGAAAATGGCACCGACAGTGGCATCGGTAGCAGTAGCAGTGACACAAGCGGCAATGACAGCAGGAGCAGTAGCAATGGCAACAAATGCAGTATATACGTACGTATATAGTCAGTATATATGTACATATAATACTATAGTATTTTATGTACATATATACTGAGTATATATATGTACTCAATATATATGTGTGCATAATAGTATAGTTATATATAAATATACTATAGTAATTATTTACGAGTGAAATGTTTGTATATATGTACATATTTACTACAGAAATATATATTTATCACAACATAGTTTTTTTATTTATTTTGATTTGATTGGGTGATTTACATTTCATACATATATGGTACCGCATTGTTTTTTATATGAAGCTTGTATAAGTAAAAGATATTTCAACAAAGATGATGCATCGTGACCTGAACATCTTTTTCGCAACAAATAGTTGGTGATTGGAGGAGCTGAGTGAATTAAAGCAACATCAATGCATGAATAGATTATACTTTATGCACTGTCAGTAGATACATTGATTAATAAGATGTAATATAACATTGCTATTTTTTGTTTTAGTTATTTAAAATTTGTATTAGAATAAGTCATCAAATGAATTTTTTTTGTTTAATTTAGAATTTTTATTGATAGTTTCTATTTTTATTAAATTTAATTTTAAAAAATTAAATTATTTAATTAAATTTTTGTTGAAAATATATGATAATCAACTTTTATTTGTGTTTGTTCTTGTCTATAATAACTATTTTTTTATATCTGTAAATATGTTTGTGTTTCTCTAAATTTTTTGGGTAGAGTTTTAGCCTATTATAGGTATGTAAAAGCCTATTATTAGCAGTGATAAGAGCAATAGCGGTGGTAGAAGCGGTAGCAACGATAGTGGCTATGGCAGCAGCGGCAGCATAGGCAGCTGAGGCAACAGTGGCAGTGGCTGCAGCGGAGGCACAACGGCCGTAGTGGCAGCATCAGTGGTAGTGGCGGCATTAGAAGTAGTAGCAACTACAATGGATATAGCTGTAGTAATGGCAACGATGGCAGCATCAATAGTGGCGGGAGCGACGGTAGCACCAGTAGTAGTGGCAACACCGAGAGTAGTACCAGCAGTAGCCGTAGTGGTAGTGGTAGCATTGGCATTGATAGCGGGAGCAACAAAACAGCAACAAATGTGGTATATACATACATATATAGTCAGTATATACGTACATATAATTCTATAGTATTTTATGTACATATATACTGAGTATATATGTACTCGGTATATTTGTACACATAATAATATAATTTATATGTGCAAATACTATAGTAATATATGTACGAGTGAAATACTAGTATATATGTACATTTTCAATAGCAGTTTCAAAAAATGTGGTAATTACGCTTGTTAAATGCTTAAATCTTCATTATAGTTTGGCAGACATTATGAAGATTACTAGAAATTGGTTGTCTTCTTCTCGGATTCATGGCTTCATGGTTTTGGTTGCATTTTTTTTGTTCATCAGCATAACTAATCGAAGCTTCATATCAGGAACTAGTTAGAAGCATAATAATAGACTCATGCATCCATGTCATTGATAATGGCAAAGTAACTATTAATAGAAAAGTAAGCACATGTGAGTAATGATTTAACTCTCTCCAAACTCGGAGTGTTTTTGCCTATTTTCTGATTCTCATCCTCATCTTCTATATATAGGTATTCTTCATTTTCACACTATACAGTACTTTAAATCACCATGATTAGCTTAAGGCATGTATCATTTTTATGCTATACAGGTCTTCTTGATCCTTATAACTATAATTACAATCATTTAATGCAGTTGGGAGCTAATTGTTCAGAAGATGCATCTAGATAGATTTGTTCTCTGCTGAGTACTATATTAAAGGAGTGCCCAAATCTAGCAAAGGATTTTGCGCCAATTTATTACTGGAAATGGCTCCCCTTAAGGTATCTTACTAACAACATTTCTCTATATTTGTACTCTTCTTTGACACGTAGAGTTTCATATTCATCATTACCATGTGCTTTTATCCTCCCAGATTACGCATTTCAAAAAGGATTAGCAATAAAAGATATAGAATGTTTAATGAGATTTCATGCAGATGCAATGACAACTAATGTGATTGCATCCTCTCCTTAGAAAAAATTTGGTTGTCAGAAAGGTAATATCTATCCTTTTTCCAACTCCTTAGCATGTTTTAAATGTGGTTTTGAGTTTAATTTATGCTTAGTATTAGCACCAAACATTACAGGGTTGTGACTTTACAAGGAAGCAAAGGATTGGTGCAGTCATGGTGGAGTCACTTTAAGTTCTGAGAACTGTGGTTTGTAGCTTGTTTGCTTCATCTTTCAAAGTGAGAAAATTTGTTTTCAGTGTTGGGATGATCATCTTGCTATAATAGTTATTGGTGTTGTTGATGGGACTTGTGAAGTCATTTTCCAAACTCTCATGCCTTTGTTTTCTTTGAGATATGAGTAAGGTTCTACTATATAATTTCTCATCTTCCTAAAATTTTCTTAACTTCTTGATAGAAAACTAATCTGTATTCTTCTAGTAGATGGGACTTCTATTTCTACCTTGATGGCGTGGTGGAGGAGCTTGATGGGCATACCGATTTTATTCACAAGTAATTGTACAATGAATGGCTTCCTTGGTTAGATGAACAATTGTTGCTGATGAGTTGTGGAGTTAAAAAAAGC
Source organism: Sapria himalayana (assembly GCA_029783825.1). Lineage (NCBI taxonomy): Eukaryota > Viridiplantae > Streptophyta > Magnoliopsida > Malpighiales > Rafflesiaceae > Sapria > Sapria himalayana. The sequence goes on along the minus strand of JAREIK010000988.1, from coordinate 14,283 downwards.
AAGCTATATCTCTACCAACAGAATCTTACTTGATAGAATCACCATAAAATTTATATAGTTATTTACTTAATATATTTACACTCATAAGTTATAATGATAATAAATAAAAATATTTTTTTATTTATTAATTCAAGTTATTTACCAAACATTCACTAAATATGTTAATTATCCATTTGGTTTAATTTTACTTCTTTGCTAAGTGGACTTTTAGTTTGTATTTAATTTGTTATTTTAGCTATAACTCTAGCCATAATATACTATATTTATATGTTTATGGGTTTTCTTAATCTCAAGTTTAAATTGTATAATGTGTGATTTGCATTAGTTAATTAACTAGACCCTCCACTTGTAGGGGTATGAAACCAAGATATCTATTGATGTTGTGATATTTTTGAAGGGAAGAAGATGGAACTTATGGTATAGTAATGTATAAATAAAATTTGATTTTTATAAAAATTTTTAAAATTTTTTTTGTGAATTTGATATCTATATTTTGGTTATCTTGGCAGTTATTCTTTATTATTATTTGATTCACAAGAAATGTACTCCACAAACGGGCTACATTAGAGCATGCCTTAAAAGTAATGTAGGCTACCTTTTTTGTAACCTTAGCTCTAAATGTTGTTTATTTAGAGCAATCTCAACCTAAAGTTTTACTTTCACCTTAATTCACAAGAAATTGATAATGAACTATGATATAAAGATGATTGATTCTACATTGGTTGTTTGCTTAAACTAACATTTACAAATATTTGAGTGGTAGGATTAGAAGGATGAAGGATTGCATATAGGTATTTTGGTATATTATTTTCATTACATATATTCTCTTTTACAAATGTCATGTGTAATTATATAAATACTAATAATGGTTTTCATAATAACTTTGAGGTTAAATTTGTTTATAAAAAAATAATATATTAAGATGATTGATCACTTGCGAATTTTTTGTATTACATAGTTTGTTCAAACACAGTTTCTTCAAAGTTATCGGGTAAAATTGCAGAGATATTTATCTCTTTTTGTATATCTTATTAAAGTGAGAGCATTGTTTACTTGGATATAAATGTGATCTCCATATCTATCTTATCTTATCATAATATGTGGAAGCATTTAAAATATGAAGGCTAGATTTAATAAATCTTGAAAATATTGACAATCTTATTAGAATTTTAAATATGTGAAAACAAATTGTACCAATATCTTATCTTAACAATATTACCTCAAAAGATTGAAGTGATCAATCATAATAAATCTTGAATTCGAGAATTACTATTCTTAAAATTTGGACAGAATTTTGTTATCGCATAAAGATGTGAAATCTTATTAGATAGTAAAATATATTTATTTTAACATTTGAATAAGTCATAAAATTGAAGACAAAATGGAATAACATATTCATCCATTATTTGAATTCTACAAGAATTTTAAAATTGGATTTGAAAATATATCAATTATCATTGGTAGTTACTTATAAATTACTATAAACTATTAGGAAATCTCTCATTTATAGAGATTGTTTGAAAAATGTGTAAAATAAGTGTTTTAAATCTTTACATCTAAGTATATTGCATGGTAATTCATAATATTTGTAAATCCAAAATGAGATTATTAATCCTACTTTGTTATAATATCATCAAATCATATCCCCCTTCAATTCTATCCAATCAAACACAACCTAAAAAGTAACTAGGCATGAAAAAGCATTATAAGAGCTTGTACAAGCTACCATTTTTCTAATCAAGCTTTTCCTGTTGTGATAGATTCTATTAATGTATTAGAATGTATCAAACTTAAATGACATGAGACTCATTGAAATTTTAATTTAGAGATTTTAGGAGCTATATCTCCTTCCATCATCAGCTTGCTCCATAACTATTTGTATGCTTGAAAAAGTTGCAGGTAGCAAAAATGGCTCATTTCTTTGTACTCACACATTGCTTTTTTGACTAAATACGACCATCTTCAACATTGAGAGAGTTGTTTCAGGCAAAGTCAAGGAACAATCATTCTGAATTTTCATCTGGAAATATGCAAAGACATGTCTTCTTGCCTGAAACTAAAATTAATGCTATGAAAGTTGAAGATCCAAGAAGTGGTGATGATGGTGAGGTAGAAAATTCAACTATTGGATCCACCAAATTAGTCTCTCTTAATGATGCCTCTGATGAGTTCTTTGATGTTACTAATGCCATTGAGTTCTTTGATTTTGACCATCTGATTAATGGATGGTCTTCTGAAGCGAACTCTGGTCTTCATGCTCATGTACCCCAAAAACAAATTTTTTACACCTTTCAAAAAGTTCTTATTAAACACAATCTCATTTTTCTAATTATGAAGTCTTGTTTTGCAGAATATCAAACAATCAAAGTTATCTTCCAAAACTATTGTCAAGAAGTTCCATGATTTTGCTGGTTATACCCATTTTTTCAACTATTTAATATTTTCCATGATCTTCTATACTTATTGATATATTATATATATTTGAGATGAGTGATTATAATGTGATTTAACAAGTTTAGAAGTAGTTGATAAATTATATACTTATTTTGCACACAAACATAACACACTACATGGATATAAGTGCCCACTAGCATTTCACACACGCATCCTCTGTGCACACTTTCACATGGCACATGCTAAACTGCAACCTAATTTGTGTCACACTACATGCACATTGAGACTGCTACACACATGCATATGGTACATTCCAGACTACCACCGACACATGGCTGACTTCCATGTGGTTCATGCCAGACTGCCACATGATGTGTCACCCTAGTACTTCACACTAAACTGACATATGAGGTGTCACCATATTATTGAATGCCAGACTACCACATGAGGTGTCACCCTATTATTGCATGCCAGACTACCACATGATGTGTCATCCTATTATTGCATGCCAGACTGCCACATGATTTTTCACACTATTATTGCACACTCAAACCACTTCCTTTGATTTCATGTAAAAAAGTAAACTCATAAAAAACTCATACAAGCTCATAATCATAAATGTGTAATGAGAAAATTTTAAAAATATAAACCCTAACAGTATGAACGATAATATTCATAAACTAGCATTTTTTCTAGGTTTGCTTTATTTGAAGTTTTGCATCATATATCATAAAATTCATTGCCCTCTAAAGGCTTTTTATTGAGACCCGTTATACATATATAGCAATTAGCTACGTATGTTCTTTGTTTCTTGATTATTTGTTCCTAGTTTTCCTATAGATGGATATCATTGGGTTGTATTGTGATGCGATGTGAATTACACTTTAAGGGAGGAAAGGAAATTTGGAAAATTTAGCAAGCTAGATGTTTGTACATTATCTCTTTAATATTTATGATGAGAGAAATACTCTGAGCATAATAACTGATTCCTCTACTCATGGTACACATGTTGCTACTATTGCTACTGCATTTCACCCACATATATCACACTTGTCTGCTGCTGTTAGTTTATTCCTTCATGGTGGTTTTAAATTTTCATCTCTCTCTTCAATATAAGGAGTCATTGCTCAATGGAGTTGTACCTGGGGCACTAATAGTATCATGCAAGATTGGAGACTCATGCTTGAGGTCAATGGAAATAGGGACCAGCTTGACACGGGCCCTAATAGTTGTAGTGGAGGTTGGCTATCTTTTATTAGTCATTCATATTTACTCTAGATAATGATATTCACATGGTGAAAATACTTACTTTTATGTAGCATAAATGTGATCTCATCAATATGAGATTTGGCAAGCCCACTTTACTTCTAGATTATGGTTGTTTTGTTGATCGTGTTAATGAAGTATGAGCTATAGCTATTAACAATTGAAGTAGGATGCCATTCAAGTAGAGGGCCATAGCTGATGGTGGTGTTGGGATCAGCGTAAGAGCTTCTGGTGGTGTTGTGACTCCAGTGCCCACATGGACTCTCAAAAAGTGCTTGCTGATGAATGGAACATCGATGACCTTCCCATCTACATGTGGAGGAATTACAAAGCTCATTAGTGCAATGAAGTTATGTGCTTTTTAATTATATATTTTTTTTATTTTGGTGTGTTATTTGTGTAGAAATTGATGGTGTTCTCTGCACAACATTGTGTAGACCGTATGTATTCTTGTGGGTCCATATGTTGTAAGGAAGGCTTTAAAGAATAAAGCAATTCCTATTTCTGAGTTGCCTGATGATAAACTATCTATAGGCCATGGGCTCATTGAAGTTAACAAGTTATATTTCTATTCATATGCCTTTGTTCTTTGAAATCTCATTCTACCTAGAGCCACCTTCGTTACTTTGATCAAAATCTCATTCCTCTTTTGCCTCTTCTATTATCCACCTGCTGCATCTCTTTTTTTTGCTTTTTTTACTTTTCTTTCTCTTGGGTGCTTTCAAAGCTCAAGAACCAGTGGCACCCTTGGTTTGGTTTTAAATTTTTTTTATTCCATCTGCATCATTCGTGCCTGCAGGTTCAACCAATGTCACATCTTAATTCAAGTAATCAAGGATATTGTCATCATCTTTTGGGAACAAGAATCTTGTGATGGGAGACAAGTGGGTTGATATATATCTTGGGCTTGCATGATGTTTACCTTCCATGCTCTTGTTGCCAAACAATCCTTTTGAAGAAAGAACATTGATGTTGTTGCTACCAAAAAAATTTTGTGCCATACCCATGATGGTACTATACAAGCTCTGTTCACCATTGTGATAAAAAGTGATCTTCATCACCGTACCTCCCAGCTAGACTAGTTTTTCTTCTTTGATTATGTTCTTCTTGAAACAGACAAAAATGATCTTCTTGTCTTTGGACTGATTTTAGGCCATAGACCACTGAGGGGATGGATCTTTGAAGATCTGGCATGAAAAATAGAAAAAGCTCCTTGTTGATGGAGTCTCTGTATCTTATAAACAACCCCTTATGATCAAGGTATTTTCTTAGCTCAAAGTGTTGAAACCATGTTTTTCTTGCTGAAGGCAAGCTCTATCACATCCCTATCATGTTCATCTATCCATACAAAATCCTTCTTGTGTCTTGTAGCTGCTTGAAATACCCAACCCCCCCACTATTTATGCATGTTCCTAGCTTGTAGTACTTTATCATCCAACCCTTTGCATTACCTCCCAAGCTTTTTATCCATGACTTGTACTCAGGCATGGTTTACAAGGGTACAACTCTTCCACTTGTATGCATTTCCTTCATGATTAGGGTGATAGACTCAAATAAGAATCATTAAACTAAGTAAAGACGGCCATAAACAATGAATGAAATTGATCACTAAACCTTTAATGTGCGAGCCATCATGATTCTGATTTGCTATTATCATGAGATGACCTTATCTCAATGCTTTGACACTATCATATTGCTTATACTATTGTAACCCAATAATCTATTTGATGTTTTCAATTTCTATATATCTCAACTTAGACATCGATCAGCAATCCTTCCCATCAGCGTCAATCACTTCTTTGGAAGGAATTGAGGATAGAAACAAAGAATCCACCCACGTTGCAGGTGAATTCAAAAGATATACCTAGTTAATGGAATCAGTAATGGGAAACATTGTCCGACTAGAAGCCAAAATATTTCATGAGCTCTATATTTTATGTACATTAGAATTTTTTATGTGTTTTCTAATCCTTATTGTTCAAAACCAAAATGCATCATGAGTTTTAAATATGATGTTCGATTATAGTATCATGGAAGTTCAATAAACTAAAAGATTTTCATCTGAATAATGATGATTTCTTCATCCAGATTATGTTTGGGTCAATTCTTAAGCAGATGAATTAAAAAATTAAATACAGACTTCATTCTCAAGATGTTCCATATGGCTCTAGTAGTGGTTAGCAATCTATTACTAGATTCTCTCAATATAATGATTCCAACAGCTACTGGGTAATTATTTTATTTCTTCCATGTTGTAAAACAATATGTTGGCTATTCAATATTTGTTTTATGGATGAAATTTTGCACAATGATGAGTAAATGCTATATATGTACTGAAAATTCCATTATCCTCTCAATCAGTATACCTTATGCATATTGGTAAATGCTATATAAGTTATGATCATGTCTATAATTTTTTCTTAATTAATAAGTTGTTATCCTTTTATCATTTATTTTTTAATTGATCTATAAGCAAAAATGAAAGAAGTGAATGATAAGTTGAAGGAAAAGAAGAATACAATGCAATATCAAATAACTTATATGGAGTCAAAGTTAGTAGCCTTGACAAGATTAATAACACACTAAATTCTAGTAGAGTACCCATGAAGGAGAGCCTTGCACAAATGCACAAACTAATGATGAAGATGAAGATTTAGTTTTAAATGATTATACACCTATGTTATGTTTTTGTTTTAACCATGTAACTTTTGTATCATAATTATTTTTGATCTATTTTTTGGATTCGTTAATTATAAAAAATGATTTATAGTTTATATTATTATTAAATTTTATATAAAAATTTAAAAATAAATAATCAAATTTTTTGTAAAAAACAAAATTGTGAAAAAGGCATAGGAATGAAAATAGCTATGGACTTTTCCATCGCTAATTTAGTTAGAAGATTTTCTGTACAAATTCAGTTGAAAATTATTAATTAATATTCTTAATTATGATTAAAATTAGCAAGAAAAAAATATAATTAGCTACAAAATTATAATCGTTAAAAAATTTGCTAGAGAATTTTTTTTACTCGTTAATATTTTTTGACGATGACTTTAGCTTGAGATAATTTCTATTGTTAGTCCATCGTTATTATATTTTAATGACAGAAAAATCCCATATAGCTTGGAAAATTTATTGAGCTATTTGAGCTTTTTAATTAGTGTGTGACAATCAATCTATCGATCTATGTATCTATCTATCTGTCTATCTATTTATCTATTTGTCAATCTATTTGTCTTTCTATCTATTTGACTATCTATTTGTCTATCAATCTATCTTTCTATCTATCTATAGATTTTTTTGTCTGACTATCTATCTATATATCTGTTAATTTATTTGTCTATTTATCTGTCTATCTATATATCAATCTATCTATTTGTCTATCTAACTAGCTATCTATCTATTTAACTATTTGTCTATCTATTTGTCTATATGTCTGTCTATCTGTTTATCTATCTATTAATCTATCTGTCTATCTATATGTATATCTATCTGTCTATCTGTATGTGTGTGTGTGTGTTTATATATATATATAGATTTCTATATTTTGTCTATATATCTATTTATCTATCTGTCTATCTATCTATTTTTATATTAGTCTATATGTATGTCTATCTATGTATATATCTATTTATCTATTTACTAATCTATCTATGTCTATATGTCTGTCCATCTATCTATCTATCTATCTATCTTTATGTCAACCTATTTATCTTTAGTCTATTTATCTATTTATCTATTGGTTTATCTAACTATCTAATTATTTGTGTGTGTGTGTGTATATATATATATATATATATATATCTTTCTATCTCCCTATTTATCTATATGTCTATTAATCTATCTATCATTTTATCTATCTATAAATTTATTTGTTTATCTATTTTTCTATATATATTTCTATCTTTCTATCTATTTACCTATCTATGTATCTATATATTTATTGGTCTATCTATCTGTGCATCTATTTATCTATCTAACCTAATTTTTTGTTGATATTTTTGTCTATATATCTATCTATTTTTCTATCTATTTATGTGTCTAACAATATGTCTAATCTATCTATTAATCAATCTATCTATCTGTCTATCAATCTGTATATCAATCTGTATTCTATCTATATTTTATCTATCAATCTATTATTTTGTCTATCTATTATCTATCTATCTATTTATCTATATGTTTATCTATATGTCTATCTATCTGGCTATTTATATGTTTGTCTATTGATCTAACTAGTTTATATCTATCTATCTATCTAACTCTCTGTCTATTTTTCTATATATCTATCTATATATCTATCTTTCTGTCTAAGCTATCTGTCAAACTATATTTTTATCTATCTGTCTATATATCTATCTATCTTTATGTCTATTTATCTGTCAAACTATCTATTAGTCTAATAAACGGTCTAATAATCTATCTATTAATATATCTATCAATCTTTCTATCAATTTTTCTATGTGTATATCTATATATCTATTTATCTATCTTTCTATCTTTCTATTTGTTTATGTATCTATCTATCTATCTATCTATTATCAATCTTTCTTTTTGTCTATCAATTAGTCTATCAATCTATTTATCAATAAATCTATCTATCAATCTATCTAACTATTTATCTATCACCGTATCTATAAATTTATCTACTTATCAATCTGTATATCAATCTGACTATCAATTTGTTTATCTATATGTTTATCTATCTATCTGTTGATCTATTTGTCTATTTGTATGTCTATCTGACTATCTATCTATCTATCTATATCTCTATTTATCTAAATATATATCTATTTGTTATCTATCTATCTATATGTTAATCTATCTATCTATCTTTCTTTCTTTCTTTCATTCTTTCTATTCATCTATCTATCTTTTTTATCAATCTATCTTTCAATCTATCTAGTACTCTATCTATTAATCTATCTATCAATTTGACTATCTATATATCTATCAAAATATCTATCTTTCTATCTATCTACATGTGCATGTTTCTATCTATCTGTCTATTTTTCTTTTTGTCTATCTATTTGTATATCTATCTGTTTGTCTATCTATTTGTCTAATTGCCTATCTATCTTTGAATCTATCTGCAATATGTCTATGTGTCTATCTATCTATCTTTCTATCGACCTATGTATCAATCTTTCTATCTATTTATATATATGTTTGTCTATCTATTTGTCTATATATTTGTCTATCTATCTATCTATCCATCTCTCTATCTGTCTGCCTCTACATATGTCTAACTATCTATTGTATATCTATTTGTTATCTCTATTTGTATGTATATCTATCTATTTATCTATGTAACTATCTATATGTCTATCTTTATTTCTATCAATCTATCTATTTGTTTATCTATCTATTTGTCTATCTATCTATTTATCTTTCAATCTATTTGTCTATCTATCTATTTGTCTCCTTGTTTGCTTGTCTCTCTTTTTATCTATATATCTATATGTCTATTTTTCTATCTATCTATCAATCTATCTAATTGTATATCTATCTATATATCTATCAATATGAAAATCTATTTTTCTATCAATAAGTCTATCAATGTTTATATCAATCTATCTAATTTAGCTAAAAAATTTTCTATGCATATTCATTTTAAAATTATTAATTAATATTCTTAATTTCTTAAAAATTACCAAGGAAAAATATATAATTAGCTAGAAAATTTTCATCGTTAAAAAATTTGCGGTAGAATTTTTTTTCTCATTAATATTTTGAGACGAGGACTTTAGATTAAGATAATTTTTATCATTAGTCTATCATTAATATATTTTAATGATAGAAAAAATCTCACATAACTAGGAAATTTCACTAGCTATTTAGGCTTTTTATTTTAGTGTGTGAGAATATATATATCTATATATTTGTCTATCTATCTATCTGTCTGTATATTTGTCAATCTATTTCTCTTCTATCTATTTGACTATCTGTCTGTCTATCTAACTCTTTCTCTATCTATCTATATATCTTTTAGTCTAACTTTCTATCAATCAATCTATCTATTTATATATCTATCTATCTATCTATCTTTTTTTCTATCAATTTGACTATCTATTTATCTATCTCCCTATCTATCTGTCTATCAATATAGATATCTAACTATCTATATAGTTATATATTTGTCTATCTATATGTCTATATGTCTGTCTATCTATCTATCTATCTGTTTATGTATCTATATGTATTTCTATTTGTCTATCTATATGTTTATCTATCTGTCTATATATATATGTCTATATTTTTGTCTATCTATTTATTTGTCTATTTGTTTATAATTATGTCTGTCAATCTGACTATTTATTTATCGGTCTATATGTCTGTCTATATGGGTATATATCTATCTATCTATCTATCTATCTGTGTGTCTATATGTCTGTCTATCTGTCTGTCTATCTATCTATATCTATGTATATCTATTTGTCATCAGTCTATTTATCTATTTATTAAGTTGTTTATCTAAAAATCTATCTATTTCTATATTTATCTATATATCTTTCTTTCTATCTCTCCGTTTATCTATATGCCTATAAATTTATCTATCCTTTTATCTATTAATCTATTTGTCTATATATATTTTTATATTTCTATCTATCTACATGCCTATGAATCTATCTATGTATTGGTCTATCTATATGTCTATCTATCTGTCTATCTATCTATCTATCTACCTAATATTCTAATAATATTTTTGTCTATCTATCTATCTTTTTATATGTCTATCAATTTGTGTATAAATTTGTTTATCATTCAATCTATCAATCTATGTATCATTCTATCTATCAATGTGTATATCAATCTGTCAATCTTTTATTTTAATTTTATTATTTTGTCTATCTCTATGTCTATCTGTTTTTCTATACATTTATATATATATATATATATGCCTATCTATTAATCTATCTATATGTTTGCCTATTGATCTGTATAACTAATGGTCTATTTATATGTATATCTATCTATCTATCTGTCTATCTGTCTATTTATATGTCTATCTATCTATATATATGTATATGTATTTGTGTGTCTATCTATCTGTCTATATGTAAGTCTATCTATCTTTCTATTTGGTTATCTATTTAACTATCTATCTTTCTATCATTCGAAATATTTGTGACTTTCTGTCAAATATCTATCTCTCTATTTATTTGATAATATTTATGTCTATCTTTTGTTTATCTATCTCTCTATCTATTTGTCTATCTATTTGTCTATCTGTATATCTATCGAATTGTCTATCTATCAATCAATCTATTAGTTTATCTTTCTATCTCTTTATCTATCTATTGGTCTATCTATCTATTTGTCTATGTATCTGTCTATATATCTATCTATCTATTTATCTATCAATTTGTCTGTCTATCTATCTATCTATCTAAGTATTTGTCTTAATGATCTATCTATATATCTATCTATCTATCTATTTATCTATCTATCTATCTAGTCTGTCTGTCTGTCTATTTGTTTTTCTATCTATCTATCTATTTATCTATCTATTTGTTTATATATCTGTTTATCTATATGTGTGTGTGTATATATATATATATATATATATATATCTATTTATCTATTATCTATCTATCTATTATATTTATATATAAATTTATCTCTCTCTATCATTCAATGAATCTATCTAATTTTTTGTTGATATATCTGTCTAATGATCTGTCTAATTATCTTTCAATTAATTTGTTTATTTATCTATCCATCCATTTTTCTATCTTCCAATTTGTTTATCATTCTACCTATTAATATGTCAATCTATCTATCTATCATTTCTATCATCAATCTATATATATGTCTATCTATATGTTTATCTATCTGTCTTTCAATAGTCAATATATCTATCTATCTAATTGTCTATCTATCTATATATCTATGTTAAGCTATGTATATAATTGTCTATCTTTCTATCTATCTATTAATTTATTTATCTATCTATCATCTATTTTTTGTTTAATTTATCTGTCTAGTCTATCTATCTATTTTTTCTATCTACATATCTATTTATCTATATATCTATCTATTTCTTTATCCATCTATCTATCTATCTATATATCAATCAATCAATCAATAAATCATCTATCTATCTATCTGTCTATCTATCTGTCTATATATCAATCTGTTTTCTTTTATCTATCTATTTGTCTATTTATTTCTCTATATTTCTCTATATCTATTTGTCTTTCTTTTTTTCTATCTTCTATATGGCGAACTATATATATTTCTTTCAATCAATCAATTAATCAATTAATCTATCTATCATCTAATTATCTATTTGTCTATCAGTCTTTTATCTGTCTATCTATCTATATGTTTGTCTATTTTTTGGTCTCTTTTTCTATCTATAAGGCTATCTAGCCTATCTATCTATATGTCCATTATTTCTCAAACTATCTTTCTATCAATCTTCCTTTCTATCTATCTTTCAATATATTTATCAATCAATTAATAAATAAATCAATCAATCTATTTGTCTATCTATCAATCAATCTATCTAAATGTCTATCTAACTATTTATCTATATGTTTATTGATTTGTTTATCTATCTATTTATCTGTTTGTCTATGTGCCTATCTATCAATCAATCTATTTATCTATCATCTATTTATTTATCTATCTATCTGTCTATCTGTCTATCTGTCTATCTATCTATCTATCTTTATGTCTATCTATCTATTTCTTTATCTATATGTCTATCTATATGTCTGTCTATATGTCTACCTATTTGTCTATATATATTTCTTTCTACCTATCAGTCAGTCTATCAGTCAGTATATCTAACAATCAATCAATCAATCTATATATATGACTATCTATCTGTCTATCTATCTTTCTATTTGTCTATTTGTCTATATATCTTTCTATAATCTATTGTCTATTTGTCTATCTATCTATCTATTTATCTATCTATCAATCTTTCTATGTATCTATCTTTCTATCTATTTGTCTCTTTATCTATCTATCTTTCTATCTATCTGTCTATCTACTTATCAATCTATCTGTTTATTTGTCTGTCTATTTTTTATCTATCTATCTTTCTTTCTTTCTGTCCATCTATCTGAAAAACTATATGTCTATCTATCTATATATCTATCTATATTTATGTCTATCTATTGTCAATCTATCTATCAATCTTTCTATTTATCTAATAAATAATCTAATAATCTATCTATCAATATATCAATCAATCAATCAATCATCTGTCTATGTGTCAATCTATTTATCTATCTGTATGTCTGTATGTCTAAATGTATATATTTATATCTATCTATCTTCTACTTCTATCTATCTCTCTATATATCTTTCAGTCTATTTGTATGTCTCTATTTCTGCCTATCTTTATATCTTTATTTCTATTATCTGTATGTCTATCTATCCTGTCTAGTTATCAATCTTTCTTTTTGTCTATCAATTAGTCTATCAAATATCTTTCAATTTGTCTATCTTTCAATCTATCTAATATTTATCTATCATCATATCTATCAATTTAGATGCTTATCAATCTGTCTTTCAATTTGTTTATCTATATGTATATCTATCTTTCGATCTGTTGATTGCCTATCTTTTTGTATGTCTATCTGACATTATATTTATCTATCTCACTTTTTATCTATATATTAATCTATTTGTTTATCTATCTATCATATGTTATCTATCTATCTATCTATATATATATAGGTATCTTTCTATTAATCTATCTATCTATCTATATATCTTTCATTCTTTGTTCAATCTATCTATCAATTTGTTATTAAATATCTATCAATCTATCTATTAATTTATCTATTTATAAATCTATCTAAATGATTATTTTTGTTTCTATCTAACTATGTATCTTTCTATCTTTCTGTTTTTTTGTCTTTTGTCTGTCTTTTGTTAATCTATTGTTATCTATCTATTTGTCTAATTGTCTAACTCTCTATCTATATGTTTATATGTCTGTCTATCTATCTTTCTATCTACCTATCTATCAATATGTCCTCTCTAATTATATATCTATTTGTCTATCTATTTGTTCTATCTATCTGTCTCTCCATTTGTCTGACTATCTATTGTAAATCTATTTTGTCTATTTTTATCTCTATTTATCTATATTTGTATCTATCAATATATCTATGTATCTATCTGTCTGAAATTTATGTTTCTATCTATCTATCTATTTGTCTAACTATCTATTTATCTATCTACCTTTTTGTCTGTCTAACTGTTTTTGTCTCCCCCTGTTTGTTTGTCTATCTTTCTTCTGTAATCTATATGTCTATTTTCTATCTATCTACAATATGTCACTCTATCTGTTTATCAATATTTGTTATCATCTATATATCATATATGTATCATTCTATATAAATCTATCTATCTCTGTATCAATCTTTCTATCAATCAATATCAATCTTTGTAACAATTTGTATATCTATATCTATCATTCTATTTATCTCTTATTCTATCTAAAATCTTTATATCATCTATTTTATATATCTATCTATTTGTATATCTATCTATTGATCTTATTATCTATCTGTCCATATATATGTATATCTCTCTCTCTATCTATCTGTCTATTGATTGTCTAACTATCTTTCTATCCTCTATCTATCTGCCTAT